>OY757256.1:6479311-6518513 GCA_963584085.1 Pyrausta aurata | reverse complement strand
GCTGCCCCACGTGCGTGCCAGTGCCTTGCGCTTCGGCCTCCCTGCATCTCTTACACCATCGACGACATGAGTAAACTTATCATTACCAGAACCTAGTCACTTGCTAATTTTAGCTGTCCTGATAGTGACTCAATAAGCAGTAATTCTATCTGTTTATTATTGAGCATAGTAAACTATGTGTTTTGTGCAAGCATGTTTATGTGCGTGCGTGTATGTGTGCGTGTGTGTGTGTGTGTGTGTATGTGTGTTTCGTGGTGTAGGCAAGAGGCACCACTTCTCAATTCAATTCAATTCCTTATTTACATAGAAACACGGTACATTTGGGTGGACATTTACAATAAGGAGTTCGACATGTCTCGTATTGATATAATGTTTAACCTTTGATTTGCTCTAAACATAAAAACATAACTTCACTGAAGGGGCTAAAAGGAAATTCATAACGTTCATTCAAACAAGAAAAAAACATTTTGGTATCAAGTTACATTTTAATGCAGCTTATTTGAAGAGTCCCGTCCCGATATTAATTTTCCGAGACGCTGACCAACAATTGCCCACGTGACCGCGACAAAACCACATTGTCACTCCCCCTTGCGTGTTAAAATCCTTTTGCTATCAATTTTATTCATAAAGATTTTTAAGCTCTGTTATTGTGTTTAAATGGAAGGTTCATATGCAAATTCTTATGTAATCTTATAGGCGAATTATTTTTAATATCGTCCTTTACCTCAAGACGGTCCTAAAAGTTTGCGAATAATAGATAGGTACCTACAAAACTACACTTAACGGATAGAATGATTACAAAAAATAACATACTTTTTGCGTTAACCTAGTAAACTTACTTAATTTACGGTCTTCACCGGCCATTTGTATGTCAAGATCTGTCAAGAAAATAGTCGGGCTTGCCCCCGAGACCACAATATATTGCCGTTATGGTCTGCCTATGTCTGGCATATCACAAATCTGTGCTTATTCTCCTGAAGGTCAGTCAAGGACATTACCAACAAAATAATTCAGTACGATTTACCATCTTCCGTTCCAAACTAATTTCTATTTCATTGTATTCTATAGACAAATTGGACATTACTCTTTGCTTTTCTTATATTTTTGTGAAACTGCTTAAAATGATTGGAAACTAGGTTTTTGAGATCAGTGTTTCATAATTCCTAATTTAATCAATTATCAATTGCTCAGCTAAGGAAGAATTTCACGTAATATGTCCTGTACAGTTTCATTACCTTTTTTGCAAAAGCTGACAATAGCTTCTTCTTTTCTTTTACAAACTTGATGTTGTTTAAAGAATATCTACTATGCTATTAGTAATACTATACGAAAAGTGAAGACGAATCGTAAGTACCTTAGTGCTTTCCATAACAGATCTCCTGGGTGGGCTGAACTTTTAAGAGAAAAGTTCCATAAACGACCGCTCAGAGAGATTTTGATATGGCATAAATATTAGCGAATATAAATAAATTGGGGGTTTGATGTGTCCCTTGTGATAGCCCAAAAGCTACGGACGCCTCAAGTTATGCCGGCACGTTTTACATCTTATTTTCGTGTAAAAGAGTTATTTATCATTGACACACCCTTGCCTTGGCAGAAAAAGAAACGATGCCATGTTTCTTATGAAGCGAGCGAGACAAATAGTAAATACATACATTATAAAGGTATATTTAGGTACGTTACGAACAAAATACTTTATTTTACAACTACACTGCTTTCGTATGTTTAAGGAAAGCGTACATACCTTCCCTGGGCCAACACATTACGTGGTCAGTTGATAAATAAATAACACTATGACGATGGTTACAAAATAGGTGGAGCTTAATAAAGTAAAAAAAACTAAATAGTTATTAATTTTAATCTAAAAAGTTCTCTCAAACAGATCATTAAGTATCTTAGCAAAACAAATGATCTGAGCTGACATATTTTTTTGTTCGACCTCCAAGATTGCTGGCCAATAAATCGGGAATCGTCCCATGATTACCGATCTATTTGTGTACAGAAAAAATTGTCGGGTCACAGAAATGGTCTAAAAAACTAAAGAAGCAAATTTGTTTTCTCAGAGAATCTAAAAACCGCAGAGTTATTGAATCAGTTGGAAACTTACTCGTATTTTACTGTTAAGTGTTTCGTACGACTAAAATCTGACCTGATCCGACTGTCGCCCTTTTCTCCCACATTGTTATGCCTTAAAGGTACTCTAGCATATATTAATATTCTTTACTGCACAAACAAAAAGTACAAATTATGGACTTAATTTTAGGTGAGGCCACAAATATAATATAGTAAATATCATACAGTATAATAAAAAAAAACTATATAAGTACAATAATTCCATACTTAATGTAATAATAAGTTAGAAATTATAGGTGAAACAAAGAGTTTATTCGTTTTTGGTAAATTTTCCTAAGAATACCAACATCAAAATTGTTAATTTCGTTATTCATTGAGATTTTGCGCAAACTAATGATAGCGTTGTACCACAAAAAAATGGTCCCTTGTCGCGTGGGTAGTGACTCGGCAACGATTCTATTCATGAAGGGTTATTAATCACGGCTGCGATAGGCGGAATTGCCAGCAACCCTATGATAACGATAGTACATGTTATCATAGTGATTCATACTCGTAGTATGGTGCACAGTTCTGATACATTAAAGTTTATATTACAACAATTTCGCTGACAATACCATACCACCAATATTTGCGGTGTGGTGATAGCGTGACAGATAACATTTTGGTAATGTGGGAACAAATAGATGCAAGTCACCTCATTAGCCCGGTAAGATTCCCGTGGGAAATATAAATGTCATTTGTTTCATTTCCCTTCAGAAAACTCAATTTCAGACTTCGTCGCTACGTGTGTAACACTTTACAAAATGTTAAATGTTTTATGTGCTTTTCGTTCGAAGGTAGCGAAGTAAAACCCATTCAGTTTAAACGTTAGGTAGATACTCTATAAGTATATTAATTATTTGATGAATAGTCAATATACTCAGTTGCAAATATAAATAAATATGCACCAGACATCACACAAATAGCCAGGTTTCGAAGTAAGACATTTTCTTCATTGCGTTACGAAGTATCAGACAACGATTAAGACGGGGGCTTCTCCCATATTATAAATACTCAAATACATTAACATCCATGACTTAGGTACAATCTACACAAACATTTGCTCGCCTGCTGGTGCAGAAGTCAGGAGCGCCAACCACTGCACCAAACGTTGCTCTCCTAGTTATGAAAGTGATAGAAAAAAAATTGTGGATAACATTCGTTGATAGTTTTGCGATCATACATCAAGTCCGTGGCAAGCTCAGCTATGCCTAGTAATAACATGCATCGTTGACACGTCCTGGTAATATATTACGCGTCATGATGGCTTGGCGCTCGATCATATTCGTAAACCGTAAACTCTTCAAAATTAACAATCACTAATAAAATAATTATTTACAAGTATTCAAATTAGATTTGAGAGCCATTTGTAAGCATTTTTTTTCTCAAAAAATTTCTGCCCTTAATCCTCAGAAACATTCCGACATTTAGAGCAATTTATACTTTACTTAGGGGAATATTTACCGTTTTAAATTCCAACGAGGCTATGACTATTATGGCGAACCATTACCTTAAGCATCTAGGGCATCACAGCAAAATGTAAGAGACATTATAATTAAACAACAATGTGAATTTAATTTGGCAGTTAAATTGGATTGGCCCACGCAAGCACACTTTTCACAAAACAATAAAAGCTTTGAAGGTATTTCAAACAATTGTGCTTGCGAAAAAACAGCATTAAATACGGACGCTTAGTTTACTGCGTCTTATTTAAATTGTGTTGTTTGAGTTTGTTACCAACATTGCCACAGTCTACGATCCTCTTGTTGTTTTGTTAAGCAAATTGAGGTAGAAATTGGATCACGAAAGTAAAAAGGTGAAGATATCTCGAAACCACTAAAGTATGCTCACGTAAGAATAGGGAAAGAACAACGGAATTTGTTATGCGTGGGATGAATCAGATTTTACGATGTGCATAATATCTCAGAACTTGAGGACATTTCTCGTTTTGACGGCAACTTTTTTGAAGTGATATTCAGGGCATTTTTGCTCTAAATGTGAGCGCGGGGTTGGTGTCTCGGAAAATGGTGGTCATTTATAACTCACTTTAGCACCGATTACGGTTAGACGGGAACTAATAACGCTCTTTAAAAGCAGGGCATGACTGAACCATTAGGTATAGATACTATTAGGTAAGATATTATATATTTAATTAACCGATCGATATTGTTCACAGGATCTGCTTCCTCTTGAGATCCGATTGGAAATTACAGCAAGGGAAACGTTACATGCGTTGCGGTATGTATTTTATATAATTTACAATGCTCTTATAAGTAAAACTTGGTTTAGATTTTAATGACCGAGATCCCATTTGCTATTTTCACAGGGCAACTCTTCTCCATACCCATTGGCATACCTTCACCTTGCTGGCCGTGGAAGATATTTACTCAACGCTCTCTCTAAGAAAGGACCTATCTTCCATTCTTACCGCTCAACCGCTTAATCCTAAATGGCTTTCACTCCCCACGAAATATTCCCGCCACGCTCTTTTCAGGTATTTATTACTTTGACCTATTATTATTATTTTTGTGCTTACTGTCTGTGGTGCATGGCTTATTTATAATACTGTAACGAAATACTTGTGTGTGTGTGTGGCAAAGCGAAATTATTTTAGTACCCTTAGCAAGAAAAACTATCGAATGCGTAAACGTATCGAGAAATGTCAAAATCCATATTAAATAAGTAATAGAAGCGCTAGTCCAATTTCCATACGAATTGACATTTCTCGATACGCTTGCGTATTCGATAGTTCTTCGTGATATGGGAACAGGCTCTACAATACAGACACCAGCTCATTATTTAATACGCTATACATGTATGTTGAAAAAAAAAACCTTTACTACAACTGCATAATATACCGCTGTGTTTACTATGAGTCATGACGTGCTGTCGTCTGCTCAAATGTTACTTGTCAGATTTTTATATTGTAATGTGTTAATAAGGAAAACTCAATTAATGTGTCTTGAATATTAAAAGTGATTTGTGTTTTCAGACGGCTTGCTGAAGTTTCAAGGCTAACTCGAGGTGTCGTCGTTTTGATATGTGACATCCATTACGCTAAGCTCGTAATGGATGAGGCGAGACGTCTAAACATGCTGGATGGCCATTTTTTCTGGTTATGGATCGATGCTTCCAAGGAGCTTGACATCTTCCATACTGTCAGCAACAAAATAGAAGACGATAAACATGAAGATTTCGATAGCTTCAGCGATAAAGACGAGGCTTTACGGGATGACCTTATTGAACGCCGTAAACGAGATGATGCAGACAATAATACAGTAAAAGATAGTCGTTATACAGAAGGGCAGCTTGAAATAAATTCTAAAGAAAAAAATAATACAAGTTTCGAAGATAGCATTAGTAGTTCAATAAAATTGAGTTTGCGTCGTAATAGTAGAAATATAAATAAGTCGGAAGCGCACAGTGTTAATAACAAATTATTAAGTATAAATTTTAGTCAAGAATTGGATAGTAGTCGCAATAATAGTTCGGAGGATGTAAGAAATTATAATTATGTAAATAACAAAGGCGTTGAAACTTCTAAAATCGAAAAGAATTCAATTGAGAAGGGAAAGATGTCCTTCCTATATAGAGATAGTAGTAGACGAACTAGCTATAGTAAGACGAAAAATGAATCCTTTAATAAGTATGTAAATAGTATAAATATAGGAGGCGTTAACGCTGAAAATTCTTTATTAAAGCAAGAAGTCATTCATAGTAGCGATGAAAGTAGAAATTTGAAAGATAGAGTACTATTTTCAAGTGATATTAGTGATTTTCTAATGAATCCCACGGTGCATATGGCTAAAATGCATAATGTTAGAGATACTATTGAAAAGAGCAAAGATTACCAGTTTGCTAAGGAGTATGATGAGATCAACAAGGATGATAATGTGACTGTGATTATTGATAATCTACCTGTAGGACTATTGGCACTTCATCCACAACCAATGAAAATCGGTAAGCTTAAGTTCTTTATCCTTAACTGTTTACAATCCATCTAGTATCCAATCCAATCGGCCAACTTGACATTGACTTTTCTTCAACAAACAAATGCATATGGGATGCAAAATTTAGTAAAAAGATTATCCAATGAAAATTTAATTACGTTACCAAAGAGAATTATAGACTCGTAGTAATTTACATTTGTTCTTGACCATGGAGATATAAACGGTACACCATTAAATAGACTCGATAAGGTAATTTTCATTTGTTTTTAGATCGTGCATTCGTACAAGCGGCAGTGCGCATGGCGGTTGGCGCGTTGCGCAGGGTCTTACGCGCATGTGACGCCTGGTCGGCGCAGGCGCAATTTTTCAGCGATGCGGCCGCATCATGCTGGGACGAACACAGCGATGCAGCCGCTGATTTCTCCTCGGAATTCGTCAGGTAAGGACATTTCGGTTATATTTATTGTAATAACAAGTAAAAAGAAACACTCGTTCATATACGCTTTTTCTTGCAACTATGTCACGGCTAAAACCTGAAGAGCGGTTACAGCTAGTTCTAACTAGGTTACACCTAGTTGCAGCTCCTTATCCTTGGTTATATCTTGTATGAGCCGATTGTTCTAGGGTTAACAAGGTCCAATCAAACATGAGCTTATACTAGTATCTCTAGATGTAGCCAATATTATGCTGGCTATACCTAGAGTCAACTATACCCTGGTGGCTATGGTTGAAGTAACTTGTACGGGTTGGTTAGGTTTGATGGAAATTGTTCCTTTCACTCTACGTAACCCCTTGAATTTAGCTTGTATTTTTACCACTGTGCGGCCTGGCTTGTGCACATTTAAAAAACCTAATAATAAGTTCAGAAAATTTAATTTAACCAATTTATTTAATTGTTTTGTTCTTTTCATCTTTAAGCCCAAAGACAAAAAACATATACGAGTATATCAACACCCGATCAAACTATACGAAAATCCATTTAAAAGTAATTTCAATATTGCTACATTGTTAAAACATATATTTTTACTATTAATATATCCATTGATATTGGAAAATGCAGTCAATTGGAATCTGGAATAATGGGTGCCATTAAAGCAATTTACATTTTTAAAGTTGGAACCGCATTCAAACTAGACTCGATAATAGAATGGTAACAAGCGTAGAGCATCATCATAAAAGCAAATTGACTGGCGACTCTGAGAACGGTGCGAGATTACTTTTATGTCCCTCTATCTTAGAACGAAGCTGGCTGGGTTTATACCAGCTAGGGTAATGGTTGATCACCATTTGACTACAATGTTTCTATCTCGTGAGAAACATAAAGCATATAATCTAACGTTTGGGCAAACCGTTTGCTGGAATGAACTTATTATATTGCACCTAAAAACCTACTGTCTGAGGCATTGAAACCGCAAGAGCTTCTTTTGGCCAATCAGATGTTTACAAAGATTTCGGCGACGCGTTTGGTGTAGTGGTTAGCGCTCCTGACTACTATGCCGGCGGTCGTGGGTTCGAATCCCGAAAAGGGAAAATTATGTATATGTGACGAGAACAAACATTTGTACAAAAGTCATGGATGTATATATGTATTTAAGAATTTATGGGAGACGCCCTCGTTATTACCGCTGTCTGGTACCTATTCGTACACAAGGAATTAAATTCGTTAGTTTAAAACCAAGACAATTGGTGTGCTTTTTTTAGGACAAGAAGTTAACTATAGGTAATTTTAAACATATTTGCTAACTACTTTTATTCCATTTTGATCAAGATCTGTGTAATTCACATGATAAAAGTTTAGTGACGTTGTTGGAGGTTCGATACTTCCTAAAACGGAATAAATAGTATTGTAGGGAAATGGCCGGCGAAAACGTTGAGGTCTGAAATATTTGGCATTGTTGACAATGTGACAAACATATGTGGTGTGGTTTGGTGTGACTAGCTGACTGCTGACCGAATTCATAAACTAACAACAG
Organism: Pyrausta aurata; assembly: GCA_963584085.1. Lineage (NCBI taxonomy): Eukaryota > Metazoa > Arthropoda > Insecta > Lepidoptera > Crambidae > Pyrausta > Pyrausta aurata. The sequence goes on along the minus strand of OY757256.1, from coordinate 6,510,478 downwards.
TTTAGCTTCTCAATAAATAAATTATAACTGCTATGACAAACGATTACAGAACAAAATAGGTAAATGTTAATTTTATTAGTATCGTGAGAATCGTGACGCTTCGTTGATAATGACTACGCATATATCGCGTAAGAAAAGTGACAGATTTTTTAAAATTAGCGGCTCCTCGCGGTGTCACCTCCGTATAATATTGGATATCATTATTAAAAAAAAGGAATCTAATAATAAATTAGTCTATGTGCTACTCCAGTATATTAGCTACATTATTGTAATGTTATTATCAAAATCTATTCAGTCGTTTTTGCGTGAAGGAACAAACATCCATACATCTATTTATATCCTCGCATTTAGCTTTAACTTATAATATTCTTGCTTTATATTAATCTTGCATTTTTAGGGTTCCGTAGCCGAATGGAAAAAAACGGAACCCTTATAGTTTCGTCAAGTCTGTCTGTCTGTCTGTCTGGCCGTCCGTATGTCACAGCCACTTTATTCAAAAACCTATTAGTATTACCAAGCTGAAACTTGATAAATAGATGTTTTGGTACTCCGCTTTCCGATTCATGTACCAAAAGTAAAAAAATGATATTTAAGAGTCCCATACATGAAACCAAAACCTAAATATTTTTTTTTAGCCAAACCTATACGTGTGGGGTGTCTATGGATAGGTCTTTTAAAATTACATTGAGGTTCCTCAAATCGTTTTTTCTAAAAGTCTAACGTTTGAGATATAGACGCTTCCAAAGTGGTAAAATGGGCGTCCCCCAAAATATAAGGAAGTGAAAATTTTCAAAAAAATATTATGTAATGTAGATCTCAACAAAAGTTTTCAACGAAAATTGGTTTGAGTGAAATCGAACTAGTAGTTTTTAAGATATAGCACATTTTTATCAACCGCAAATATAACTTTGTCTTTCATTCAAACACTATGAAAAACAAAGTTATATTTACGGTCATTAAAAAATTGTGGTATTTTGGCTAAGTGGAAGTAAGAATCCCTAATTCACTTAAAGTTGGCACGGAACCCTCAGTGCGCGAGTCCGACACGCACTTGGCCGGTTTTAATACTCCGATCTCCAATTAATCGACTGTAAATTTTGTCACTATCTTAACTTAACCAAATGCAGACAATGGTAATACAAATGTGAAACCGATATAATTGTTCAACTTTAATTGTGAATGACTGTATCTATGACAATATTTCGTATCCGTTTATTCCGACGGCTACCCGCAACTTTGTGGAATTGCTAATTGTGAACCAACCCTTACACATCATAAAACCTTATCAACTACGACTGGTCGCCAAACCTCCGGACTTCGCCCCAGGCCCACAAACTATTGTATATCTACATTATATAAGTATATATCGCTACAACGTCGTAACAAGATTAATTACTGCGGTTGTAACTGTTCGGCACGATTGAGTGTCTAATACTTAACCTCGTATAAATATAGATTTTACGCGACAATACATATTAGATTCATAGTATTTTTTATGAATAAATGGTGTGTTTACTCCACTCACTTGTATAGAAAATGCTTAACAACACTACCTCAACATTTCGTTGAATCTTTTGCGATTGCATTTACGAAAAATAAAAACCTCCATTTCCGAAAATAGCAAATCTAAGAAAAACAGAGTTTTAAGTGGAAAAGAAACAAAAAGTAAATGAATCACCGACAGGCGTGTGATGGGTTTTACTATTTATTGGCGCGCTGCGCGTCCGTCGCGGTGTGGCCACGTGACATTGATGCGGGTCGTGCTGTGACCGCGACCGATGGAGTCGCTAATCACAAACCATGGCGAATGTTATGATGGTATTTGATAAAAAATACTCTTTGATTGTAATATTATGACGTCATTTGATTATGCTGACATCAATATGACGTATAATTTCTATAAAGTCAATTCAAAATTCCATTCAAATTCAAAATCTAAAATTCAATTTAGGTTATAAAATTACACTTAGGAACGTCAAATATACTGTAAAAAAATAATAAAAATAAATGTGCCCTGAAACGCCCGAATCATGTCTCCGTATTTTGTGTGTGTTATACGTGTGTGTGGTAACAGTAACAGTATTATCTTGCTGAGACGAGTAATATTTTGTACTTCTTATTAAAGTACCTACGTCTTTGATATCATCATCAAAAAGAGCTATGTTCATGTCAGTTGAGCTTTTCTGTTCTTTACGCTCTTTTGCCTTTCTCTTGACCTCTTGATACGCAACATTTATCTTTTGCTGTATGGTAAATATAAAATAAAAAACATTTATTTTTAATTATATGACGTGCCACCAAGATATCAGACCAATCCCCGGTATTTTATCAAATAAACATGTGAAGAGCCCTAAAAATTCGTCGAAACTGTCAGATCTCACGGAAAAACACCCTCACGAGATAAATAAAATTGGAATCGGGAACAAGGATGAACATGAAAAACCTATCGCCGTTGATATTTTAATCCGAATATCTGTAGGCTACTTGGAGATTGATTGATGTATGGAAAATGTAATACTTGGAAACGGTACAGGCACAGATTATACTTTCTTTTCTCAGAATTGATGAGTGGATAAATTATCGCTGTCAGCGTAAAATAAGGCAAATTCAGAGAGGTTTTTCGTAAAGTGCTCTTAAAAAACTTTGATGAAGAAACTTCACGACAATAATAAATTTAGGGTATAAATCTCAGACACACCGTGGTTGTGCTCACTCCATAAATCATATTACTCAAGGGAGACGCTAAAATTATTATAATTAAGCCAGCGTATACGTAATTACTAATCTCGCGTATTCAACCCTCCATGCCTACCAAAACACTTGGCTTTCTTTGAGCACGAGTAACTAAACTGTCTCCAAAATTGGAAAAGGGCAAAAATTTATGAAAGGATTTGCGCAAGAGTGCAACCAGAATATAGCAAGCAACCAGCTATTGTTTAATCACTCGCGTCATTATGTCGTTTGATTTTCTTAGATTTGGTCGATTTTCGATTACAATTTGTTGAATTCACAGGGCAGTAATTAAAACGAACAAAATCGAACATAAATCATTCGGAAAAGTGACAAAAATAGAGCTCCTGGGACTTATAGTGTGTTGTGTATGAAAAACTATCGTTCTAATTATAATATATTTTGTTTAATACGTTTATAATAATTTATTTAGTTTACAAAGTGTTACTCTTGCTTGTTCACTTCATCAAACAAATTAGTCACTTTTTTCATATAGCTAAATATTGTATGGATTGTGTGTTGTTAAAAATAATAATTCCAGATTCTTATATTATTGCTTTACTGTAAATACAGAGGTACCTAAGTGTTTTTATGAAGTGCAACTAATCATATCATAACACCCATGCACACACTCACACACACACGCGCGTACACAGATACACACTTTGTTAACTGCATGCCTGCGCGTGAGCGCACATTGTTTTGTCATTTCGTTTCTCTACATTGTCCTTTTTATACGTTCATTTTCTTGGGTGGAGGGTTGACAACCTGAGACACAGGATTCATCCTAGTTCAGGTGTCAACCCACCATAGTCTTTTGGTTTAAATGTACTAATCTTTAATTAATTTAACTTCTGAACATGTATCTTGTAACTAAGGATTATGGTGAGGAATAAATGAATGATTAATGATTAATTGAAAGCAATGATTGAAAAAGTAGATAAGAATTATAACCAATATAAAACCTCTTTGTCTCATTATAACATATAATATTGTGGCATTAATAGAAGTTTGATTTAAAATTACTTTTACCTACTGGGCCTCGATTCCGCTAATTAGGTCGTCACTGAGTTGTGCATCAGTTGCACTACGAGAGTACAATTTATAGCGGCTATTCTGACAGCGGCGTGTCACTTTCCAATGCTACTGACATTAGTACTGTAATAGTCCAACAGTAGATGCCGTAAATAAGTGATAAGGGGCCCTGAGAGCCTGCGAGTTGGTCTCATCGCTATAAGCGATCTCTTCCCAACAACCTTTGGGTAAATAAATTATGAGTCTGTATCCATATTTAAACTCAGTTGAAATAATTTATGTCGTTAACCGTTTATTAGGTAGGTATCCTTGGTAACAGTATTAGCTTCATAGGTATTAGTTAGAACATGTAAGTGGAAATGAAATTATACTTAGAATCGAATTATACCTAGATTTGCGGAGCTTTGGATGCTGTCAAAGCTAATAGCATGTATGTATATTTGTAAGTTGAATACTGTAACCTCGATGCCATATACAAAATTGAAAAAGTGCAAACGTTTTGAAGCTCCAATCCAATATGTGCTGTTAGCTTAAACCTTTTGCTAACATGTTGAGACACTACAGGGTGAATTTGAAATCAGTCGACAAAACTTAAGAGGATGTTCCATCAATAGTATTGATAAAGAAATAAAAATATTAGCGTGAACGGAGCAGTACATTAAAACAAAACAATATGCTATTATACATTTTGGCCAACACGTTTTGTACGCAACTGTTACAGACGGAAAGTCGCGAGTTGCGGCCGAGAGACGATGCGTACCTACAGTTTTACGCCTCGTAGGTATTCGTATTCGTATTACGCGGGCTTTTTTACAAAAGAAAAATAAAAACATCTATCAAAATTAACTTACCAGAGCTACGTGTATAGATTCGCACGAAAAGAAAGCCGTATCTGTCGATAAAGGTGCTGTGGGTAAACTGGCCCTCTACCCCTAGCCAATTGGCCAAAATCGAGTAAGTTCTGCGTAGCACTGAATCACAGAATATGACTGAATATTCGTTCCTCGTATGGGAGTTGAGTGGTTGGATGCATCTGACGAAAACGTCTCTGTGTTTTTCAGAGGTCATTTGTCTGTGAGTACACACTAACCATAAAAAAAGCTCGCGGTTAGAGTACGATATAATAACGAATCATGCACTATTACTTCACTGCAATCCAACGAAGGTCACTGCGATCTCAACAAACTTATCGCAAATTCGCCTAATTAGGTCACGGTCGCGCGGCAAGGGCAACTGAACGGATTTTTTCTGTTTACGGGGGACGCCCCCGGGGCGCGCGGCGGGATCAAAGAGCTAGCGTGTGGGTGGGGCGAATCTTGCGCACCGTACGCTTTATGCGATTGAGATAAAGATTATATTTGCTTAGCACTATACCGCTTCATAGAGATATTGTTATTATAAACATGCCATTTATTGCAATGCGACTCTTGTGAACAAAAGTGCTTAGCACGTATAATGTAATATTTTATGAGTGTTACTTTGTAAGCTTGATTTTGGTTGTTTTTAATTTGTATTATGCTTATTTATGGACATTAAGTCTGGCTAGTGCAAAAACACTATGACAGGTTCAACACTTACGATTTTTCATTTGATTTCACAAAATGCATAAGTATCCGTAATACAACCTACCCCTAAAGTTTGTCGATTGTTTTCGGGGTCACCCTGTATATTACCAGTTACCCTGCGAATCGAAGGCTTACACATTGCTGCCAGTATCTTCGGTACCTTGCCTAAAGGGACTACTTTTAATAATATATTTTAGTTTTTACTTAATATTTTTAAGGTATTAATAATATTTTGTCTTTGTATTTTACGCTGTAATTAACACTAGTTATTACAAAACTATCACAAGGAACTCTAAAATTAAAATACGCTTCTTGTTAAAACATTTTTTGTCTATTGTAAGCTCGTTTCTTTAGCATAAAGTTCAAAATGAAAATCAAACCTTGTCGTTTTTGAATGTATATTTCCAAACCCCAATATATTTTTATCTATTGGTGCGATTTTTTGTGAACCCACAAATAATTTTTAAGGGTCATGTTCGCGCTCAAAACACTTCTCACCCATTCCCAAACAACACCAGTAACCTCGATGCCATACACAAAATTGAAAAAGTGCAAACGTTTTGAAGCTCCAATCCAATATGTGCTGTAAGCTAAAACCTTTTGCTAACATGTTGGGACACTATATTACCAGTTACCCTGCGAATCGAAGGCTTACACATTATTACTTCTGCTTTCTCGAGATAATAAATTCTGAGCTTCGCGATATCTGCAAGATTGCCTCGAATGCGGGAAGATTCTGGCAATACTTTCTGATTTAACTCACTTTTCTGCTACATTACGACTTGTTTTTGTTGTTCAATTTATTTCGGTTCACAAAAGAGTATGCTCAGACGAGTCCAAAAAAAAAATTGAGAGTTTCAAGTCCAGATCTTCTTGAGACTTCAGACTTTTGTATTTATTGCAAAACTTTTTCCTTCTCTGACGGTCATTGTTATATTTCCTAGGCCTTTAAAAAGGGCATTGGACTCATTTGTAGTCGCAAATTGTACATGAAGGGAAAAATAAATAAACAATGTTTTTAATTTCGCGTAATTGTGTCCAGCGGTGGACATAATGGCACTATAACGGGGTTTAGAGCGTACCAGGGCTCGCGGTAAATAAAATATGCACGGGCGTTCCTCGCCACACAGAGAACTTCACAACTTAGGCATACACGGCTGGAAGCGAGGGAAACGTAACTACAAATAAATATGGCCACACTTAGTTCGCCTAAATAAATAAGGACTGTTTCATTGTTAGTATCTCAGTAAGGACAAACATAAGTTAAGCTTAGGAGCCTTACCTTATTTTTGACCAGACGAGCAAAGATTATTTGAATGTGAATAATAGTGTAATAGAATCCTACTTATCGCGTACTACTTGGGCCTCAATTTAGCTAATAGAGTCATCACAGAGTTGTGCATCAGTTGAACTATGAGAGATCAATTTATATACCTCGCTATTCTGACAGCGGGGTGTCACCTTTCAATGCTTCTGACTATAAGCACACAATGTGTCACTATAGCACTACCGAATTACTAACTGTAGTCCAACAGTAGATGTCGAAAATACGCGAATCGGGAGCTGTTTGCATAAAATTTGTGTTTCTGGTTCATTGCACCTTCACTATTCTGTGTTTAGTGGTAAAAGTAAAATACTGAACAAAACGTTTAACAGTAATCCAAAAGGCACAGTCACCCCGGTATATATTTCCTTTAAGAACCCTTTGATCGCCAAGTCCCTTGTAACAAGCTTATCTAAATTGTAGTCAATTTCGAAGAGACTCGGCGACTGCGTTCTTGACCTCTCTTATAATGGTATCGGAACGCACACGTACTTCAGGCGTTATTCAATAAGATACGTGATCGGCATAGAAGCCTACTTATAAAGCAAGATACTGACAGTAGGCCTACTGTGGGTCCCGCCATTTATTTCACTACAAAAAACTACACTGAAGGAAATAAATTATATACTATAATGTAATGTGTAGCGCTTTCATGTTAAGATAGATTCCGGTTATATAAATAACGATGCTCGTGATGAGCATCTCCATGCTTCTACAAGCACGTTTAGTCATTGGTTCCGACTAATATTGGTTGATGTTAGTATTTAGGCCTAGTCAGAGGCCCTATAGGCGGCTTGATAAAATCTGACAACAAGGTTGGTCACTTGCCTTGCACAAACCCCTCCCTGATCTCGCGTGGTGGAATGTCTTATACCACCTCATACTTGCGATATGGAGCCTTTGCCCAGCAGTGGGACATTTACATGCTTATTTTACTTTATTGTATTACTACATTCAGTTAACGCTGGCGAGGAAATTGTTTACGTTATATTCCAAAAATCATTATGAAGTTGCAATTATGTGTGAACAATAGGCCACCCCCAGATTATGACGTCTTATACCAATATTCATAGGTGAAAGAATTTCTTCGACATATATAATTAAGCCTGCAAGCCTACTGCATTTATCTCTGTATCTTTAATTTTCGAATAGTCGTTTATCCGGGATAAAACTGTGTAAACAGGGATGTCCACCTATTAATGAAATGGCTATTTGAATATCCATTCCGCCTGTTAGATTTACGTTATGTCGCAATGTGTTTGTTGTTGTAACTAAGCGAATACGGTTTCGTGTTGATTCCATATCGGCTAATTAACTACTCGCATTTACAAAACAAAGACTAATAAATGTGTGATAGGTATTTTTACACTGAAATTATGAAAACCCTATTATAGTATTTACGGTTGAAACGCTATCTGTGTGTAAAGATCCACTCCAGCTCTATTCATTTTTCTTATACTCGAAGACAGATCACATCGAATTGAAAGTTCACAATTTTTACAGAGTACATTTTTATTTCCTAACAATATGAAATTCCTGCCATCTATACGCTACTGAAAAAATACGGACTGGATTTTTGTTATTAAACTTTGAAATATGTATATTCGACGCCGCTGTCCAGACTGAATTCCCCTTAATAAAAAAACATGACACTCTAGCTTTATGTGACACAATATTTTACAATATCCCCTAGAGACTACTTGTGCATACGAGTAAGATATAAAAGATCGAAAGCTTACAGCAAGCTTGTGCCGTACCATAATATGAAGATTGTAGAAAAGTAAAATAAACATGACAACATCTTGCGCCATACGGTTAAAACAATCCAGTACCTATAGTTATTTGTTTTCCTTTAAATTATGTGGATAGTTTAAATAATGTTAAGTTAAATTCAAGTTTAATCCCCAATGGCTTATTTCAAACTAATAAAAATGAAACAGGAGCACGGAATGAGTTTTAAACACGGTAACTAAAAATAAAATATTAATTATAGCTTTGCAACCTTTATTGCTCCCAAAGGAAAATCCTAATGATCCTTATTAAAAAGTCAGTCGAAAATTATTTCTAAGTTATACGGTGAAAAGATTAATTAATTTGTACGCCTTCTGCATTAAAATTCGCTTTATTTCCGAGAGGTAATTAAAAGGGTTTAGGTCCTGTGTGTTAATGTTGTGCCGGCTTTTCTTACATTATAAATTGATGTTGTTTGTCACTAATGCTACTCAGGTTTGGGCGAACCAGGATTTCGTATTGTGTTTGCCAAAGTGCTTTGTGTGGAGACAATGAAGTTTCATTGTCACAGCAATTAGCAGCCTTACCTTTTTGTTTCTGAATATTAAATGAATTACAATTATTTTCAAGGTTAACCCACCCAACCAAACGAGTTTAGACTGGAAAATGAAATTCGTAACTATTACCTTACTAATTAAGAAAGGATAAAAAATTACCCATTTATTAGTTTAATCATTTAAGAGTTGTTTGTTACGAGATAAGATAATATATTTGAAAAAATACCTATCATTTGAAATATTTGGACGAGATAAAGTGTTTCTTATTATAATAGAATCACAGCTCTAGTTTAATCAGTCAGGTATCAAACGACTCCCGGGAGTCGCATAATAATGGAATTTCTATTGTGTCTCGTTAACACATACTTGACGAGTTAAAAGAGATAAAAAAGTAATTAGATTAGTAAGCGTCGCAATATTTTGGGTAAAATCCAAGTAGATAGCGTTAACACAAATTGGTATCTGCACGAACGGTTGGCGCCCAGCCAGGCCGGTCGTAGTGATAGCGCCTATTGACATGACTTGACGGAGATAGTTCCTTTTAGTTCATTCAGAAATTAGGCCGGCTAAATAGGTCAGCCCCGAGTGAATACAGTTTTACGCACTCTCGGTTTAGCTGCCATTAAGCCTTCCTCGTCCGCAATCATCTCCCTTTTATTAACGTGCCTTGATTTTTATTTTGCCTAGTGTGACCTCGGTGTCGTCAAAATTGAACCCTAAGGAAATTGTACTAAGGGACAATTTTATTGCTCCACACTAAAGTTTAATGGTCTCTAGAAAACTCGCTTATTTTTCTCTTTTTTCGACGGACTGTTGTTTCGCCTTTGCAAACAGATCGGCATCATATTTGCTTTACTCTGTCGCTAGAGCATCGACTTTCAGGATTTTTTACACGTGCTCTTATTACTTATTACTTGTTAATATTGCTTACTTATATTCGCAAGGTAGCGACATTTAACCATTAGTTGAGTAAACTATCGTCCATGCAACTGGGCCTAAGTTATCTAATACCGAAATACGTGAGACTTAATATAAGCATTCGCTTGAAGATTTGCCTTTGTAACCTAATTGGTAGTTCTGCATTGATCAATATTAAATGAACCCCAAAGCAGAAGGCCTACTACAAAAAACGAAATCCGTCAGAACGATTATCGTTTTGCGGATCCGAAACATTTTTAGTATTAATCCTTACTACGATATGCTTCGGATCCGCAAAACGATTATCGTATTGACGGATTTCGTTTTTCGTAGTGGGCGTTCAGGTACGGCCGAGGTCTCTGATGCCGTACTTACTTTCAAATAAAAACGCTCTCGCGACTCGACACGACCCGACACAAAAACAAGTACAAGCGATTTTGCTTTCTAAGGTGGTAAAGCGGTGGTAACCTCGATAGTTCCTAGTATGTTCTTATGGCTGTAATGTGTAGCTACTAGTGATCCACGATTTTATTTAGGTACCTACTTCACATAACTAAGCGGGTAAATGCGCCGAACAGAATAACCAGGACGTTAACCCTTATCGGAACTTATGGCAAAAGTTTCTGGCTAACTTTAAATCCGTTATCTGTCAGCAGTCGTGAAAGTTGAAAAGGTTTTAACTCAAAATGATTCTGGTTGAAGTTGACTCCTCAGTTTAAATTTTTAGTTATACTGGGTGGCGCAAAAGTACTGGCACTAAAGACGCGCGAAAATAATACTTAATCAATACTTTTGTAGATGTTATAGCTGAACCAAATAGGGTCTTTACTTTTGCGCCACCCGTTATTTAAGTAAAAGTTTGTGAGTAATTATTTGGGCATAGTCGTAATTAGAATAAAATAGAATGTACTTTTTGCGCAAAGGCACAAAGCAGTGAATAAAAATTGAGTTTAAGAATACTATATTAACACGTTCCGGGACACTACTCCAGACACAATAGATGTTTTATTGTTTTCACGCCTGTAGGCGGGCACTGTCCCGGAACGTGTTAAAGCAACAATAATTCTTAAATAACAATAATAAAAAACCGGTTAAGTGCGTGTCGGACCCGCGCACTGAGGGTTCCGTGCCACCCTTAACTGAAATCAGGGTCTACTTACTTTGCACTGCACACTTAACTGCACACTTAACGAAAACATCACAATATATTTCGACAGCAAAAATAACGTTTTTCATAGTATTTGTATGAAAGACAAAGTTATATTTGCGGTTGATAAAAATGTGCAATATCTCTAAAACTACTGGTTCGATCTCCTTCAAACCAATTTTCGTTGCAAGTTTTTGTTGAGATCTACATCATATATTTTTTTCAAAATTTTCACTTTCTTAGTTCAAAAGTTAGATGGGGGGGGGGACGCCCAATTTACCACTTTGGAAGCGTCTATATCTCAAACCTTACACTTTTAGAAAAAATGGTTGTAGAAACCTCAACATCATTTTAAAAGACCTATCCAAAACACCCCACACGCATAGGTTTGAGTAAAAAAAATTTTTTAGGTTTTAGTTTCATGTATGGGTTGGATATTATTTTTTCTTACTTTTTGTATCTGAATCAGAAAGCGGTGAACAAAATACACCTACCTACCAAGTTTCAGCTCTGTGATGCTTATAGTTTCAGAATAAAGTGGCTGTGACATACGGACGGACAGACAGACAGACAGACAGACAGACTTGACGAAACTATAAGGGCTCCGTTTTTTGCCATTCGGCTACGGAACCCTAAAAAATACGATAAGATTCAATCTACCGGTGTCCAACTAGAAAAATAGTGCCGGGATTAATGAGTAGGTCCGAAATGGAAAATGGAAAACAGGCCACCGGACGCGTCTGATTGGCAACACTCAATGTGATTGTTAAGGTGAGCGAGATCGAACGGGATAGTGAGTTAAACTCTGCTATGAATGAATAATATGAATGTTTGTTAACGCAGCACTGGACATACATTCTGATAGTTCTAATTTAATTATTTGATCCCAAATTGTATTCAGAGAAAATGTTTTGAAATGAGACATTTTGCATTTGCGTCCGATTTCATTCAGCACACTGTAAACTTAATTAAGGCTTTTTCGTTTCTTGTTTAGTGAAGATATTATAGACAGCCTTCCCATGTCACGATCACGACTCAAAACTAAACGCGAATACGAAAAACCTTGAACGAGGCATTACATCACTAAGGTCCAGTTTTTTGATCCGAAAAAAAAAACTGGCCCTGGTTTCTGAAGAGTTTAAGTGATTTTATTCCTATTTAAAGATTTATAGATAAAACAAGTCTCTGACCCATTGTGACTTACTATCTAAAAAATATCAATTGGCAACGACATAATTATGACAGGTGGGTCCATCTGTCGGACATCGCACGTCCGAACCCTGCTTCCCTTCCGGTCCCCAGGCGGCGCATGATTATCGCTACCGTTAACAAACGTCCCGGTCAATTTGTCAACCGGAATTTGACGCTGTGGGCGGTTTGATAATTACGGTTGAATGTGGTTGAAATATTTTGACTGTTTGATATATTATAGCTACCTGACCATTAATATTGTAGGTATTGTTATTTCTTTATTAGTTATTTAATAGCTTTTAAAAACAAATAACATTAAAGTATTAAAACAATACTTCATAAGGTAGTAGTAGTTGAGCGAAGCCTCATTGTCGCAATGTCGTTGCGTTGCCATACGGATGGTGCTTTTCGTTGCGGTGCGTCGTTGGAACGTGCGTGCAACGGATATGAGAACCGACGCGAGGCAGCGCCAATGTGGCTTCGCCCTTAGGTATATTCTAGGTATTGTAAAATCGTTTATTTTGGTACCCATTTTCACAATATTTGAGAAGTTATATAAGCGAGACGTCAAAATAATAGTACCTAGTTTAATTCCTGTTGATGCGACAGAGTATACTCACTTCGGTAATTGTTTTGCGAAACTCGAGCGATTTGTCAAGCCGATTCTGACGCGCTGTCGCTCTGTGGTTTGATATTTTCGCGCGACGGCTTTGTAAACTGAAAATGTGGACACACCCGAGATTATTGTGTTGGGTCGATGGGACAAGGCTGAACGCTGTTAGCTCGGTTTAGAGTTCAGTATGCGAAAAAGGAATAAACAGAACGTCAGATGTTGAAAAACTAAAAGCTGACAGCAGATCTCCATTTGTAAAACATATTTTTAAACAGATTTTATGTTAATATTTATTTATTAAAATTCCATGCACAAAAATAAAATTGTTCATGGTGGACTTAATGGCCAAAACATTATCTACCAGTCCATCTATCATAGCTGCATTCAGAGAAAATACAGCCTGCGAATAAAGTGATACCTAGAAGCGAGAAAATAAAAGAGTAAGATTACAGTAGTGATTTCTTACTATATACTCTTTTGTTTCTTAATCAGTCAGGTATCAAACGAATGCCGAGAGTCGCATAACAATGGAATTTTTATTGTGTCTCGTTTACACATACTTGACGAGTTAAGGAAAAGTTCATAAAATCTAACAATTTACTTGCTGACGCAATAAAGCAATTATTGACGCCGCTGAGTTTTTAAATTAGGCAAATTAACTCGGTTTTGAGTTTAATACAAATCCACAGACTGGGTGAACTTATAATTTTTTCCGAACCGTGCTCCTTCGTGCTGCCGGCTTAGTTACAAATTGCAATAAAACTAATAGATCCTCATTCGAATGCAATCGACTGACTGCAGATGTGACGCGAGCCATTTGCAATTTAAATCTAACTTATTTCACACTTTTAGCGTTTGCGAAAGCTAAAGGTACTAAAGAGAGCTTCAACGTTTTACAATTGGGAATCCTTCAAAGTGCTCACTCTTTCTGTCGTGAAATATTCAGTCCGTATACACCTGGGGCGCTATAAGTGAACTAAGCTGGAGATTTAGCGGTTTTGCGCCGGGACCCGTTTCCGAAGCGGTAAAAGCCAAGTTACACAAACATCTCAAAGTTACGCAACAATTTGATAAAAGGTCTAGAAATACCTTGTTATCCTTATTGCTCGCACAATCTCAACGAGACAAGTATTTAATTTCACCTTTCCGGCAGGGTATTCATCACAATCGCATTTATATTACAATCGCTAATGACGTTATGACGTTATACCACTAAAGTAAGGCCGGTAAAATTCTTCTACCGAATACTACCCTCAATTAAAAAAGTCGCTGAGAGGTTAAGAATCCATCCAATATTTATTGATTTATTAAAATAAGTACTGCATGTCTTAGAACTTACTAGTTCTAGTTAAATTAATCTAATGTGTCTTATTCTTTGCAGGGAAACAAGAATATCAGCTGCAGCTGCCCTGGCTGGAGGAACTGAGAGACCTGAGAAAGCATTAACAGCTTCATTTGCTTTACTTAACCTTGTGCCAGGGTTTGAAGGCGGTAACATATGGAGACAAGTCGGACGCATACAAGGCCGGAGTGTTAAACTGCACACGATCGTATGGCCCGGAGGCCGCCTTGTCGCTCACGGACAGTCAGATGGCGCACGCACTATATTCCGAATAGTTACAGCACTAGCACCACCCTTTGTAATGGAAGGAGAACTCGATGAAGATGGCCAGTGTCTGCGAGGCCTTCCGTGTCACCGACCGAGAACCTCTGACAGAGATAACCTCACCCTTGCTTTCAATGACTTGGACAAAGATGGAGATCAAGAGGCCGAAGACTTCTTTTTTCCTACACCCAAACCCGTATTCTCACGAATGGCCACGCACTGTTGCTACGGACTAGCTATGGACCTTCTTGAAAATATCGCCCAAGAATTGGAGTTCGATTTTCATTTGTACATAGTAGAAGATGGCCTGTATGGCTCCCGAAAACTTGTAAAACCATTTCACAAATTGAGTGAGTACAGAAGCGTGGCTAATGAATTTCTGTCAAATCAACAAAGCTATCGGTCTCAGTATCGCAATGGGTATCAAGGTTTAGACGAGGATTATTTGTATGAAGATGATCCGGACGAAGATCCAGAGAAATGGAACGGTATTATCGGAGATTTAGTGTCAGGAGCTGCCCATATGTCTTTCGCGGCCTTGAGCGTGTCTGCAGCAAGAGCCGAAGTAATCGATTACAGTCAACCGTATTTTTTCAGCGGGGTGTCGATATTAGCGGCGCCAAACCAAAGACCCGATATACCGTTGCTCGCTTTCCTTTTACCGTTCTCCCCCGAATTGTGGATCGCGATATTTACATCGCTAAATGTCACCGCTATTGCTGTCGCAATTTATGAATGGTTATCGCCTTTTGGATTGAATCCTTGGGGAAGGCAGAGATCGAAGAATTTTAGCATTTCTAGTGCACTGTGGGTGATGTGGGGTCTACTGTGTGGCCATTTAGTAGCCTTCAAGGCTCCGAAAAGTTGGCCTAACAAATTCCTTATCAACGTCTGGGGTGGGTTTTCTGTGATATTTGTTGCCAGCTACACTGCCAATATAGCCGCTCTTATAGCGGGGCTGTTTTTTCATAACGCTGTTGATGATTATCAAGGAAGAAGTAATGTGAGTACCTATTCTGTAAACTTCGAATCAATAGAGTTTTAGCATATCATGTCCTAGCTATAATGTTTTTACTGTGTTCTTATGTGTCTGTAGTACATTAGACTGTTAGATTATAGTTAGATTAGATTGTGATATTAAGACGTTCATTTTGTAAGTCTTCTATTCTCAGCTTTTTCCGTAGGATTTTCTTTTCATTGTTATTAAATGTCCAATATACTTTTAGTGGCTTTCTCTCCGAGTGGGAACCGCCAGGTCGTCGGTGTCAGAGTATTATGTCCAAAGAAATAATCCGCAGCTGGCCCAACAAATGCGACGGTACGCGCTCCAAGACATTGAGGAGGGCATCCAGAGGCTTAGGTAAAGTAACTTAATTTAATATGAACGATGTTTGCAGAAAATATATAAACAGACTACCTAGGGTAGTTTCAAATAGTAAACAGTCTACATTTTGCACACTTAAAATTACAGAACGAAATGTAATCTCTGTTGGTATTTAATTAGAGATGATATTTTAAAATTTCGCTCATTATTGTATAAGTAAATAAAAAATATTCAGTAGTCAGTTATTTATATTCGTTACATCCAGTGCAGATAATAATTGTCACGCAATTAAATTCATACGTTCCCAACATGTACAAATAGCCAACTCGTTTTCTGTTGAATATACAGAGCGTAATCCGTATTTGTGGTTGTACGACGCGTCAATATCATTCGATAAAATCCCTCAGTACGCCCTGAGTGTCAATTATTTATGATTTCCTTACTCCATTTCCATTTTGATGTGCAAATTAAATGATATCGAATATGTTTTTCTTTTAAAGCCTTCACCATTAAACTTAATTTTCTTCGTTTATTTTGCAAATAACCTCACCCTCATTAAGTAATAAACCGCAAGTCAAAGTGACTCCACTGTTTTTTGCAGAAAGCCTTATTGAAATGTTTGCACTTAGTATTGGCGTATTTAATTCTATGCCTTGTTATCAAAGTCGTTCAGTCGGTGTTTGCTTGCAAGCAGCAAGCTTTTATTGTGCTTTTTTATTGTGGTGACGGAGTATATATTTATATTCCGCCCGGCTTTAGGGTCCCGTCCGCTTACGGGTTAACACTTCGGGTTTACGAGGGCTCGTGCTATATGTTTGCTTTGTAAATATTTCGTTTCTTTCTACTTTCATAATATTCTGACAAATAATCTCTTTATGAAAAGGAAACACATCATGTAAAGGATAACGTTTCCAGAATGTGTTTGTAACGTCTTCTGGTCTAGACAGCTCTGATGTATTTTCAAGTTGTAGCTTGAGTTTTTCTACTGATCAAGCGCGCGCCACTAAAGGGAAGTGCCATTAGTTAGTTGGTATTAAAGAAAATAGAGGCCACTTAGTCGTCGATTAAGATTTATAAAGGGTTTTCTTTGCAGGAATGGGACGTTGGACCTTTTGATAGCAGACACGCCGGTTTTAGACTACTACCGAGCTACGGACCACGGGTGCAAGTTACAAAGAGTCGGAGACCACGCACTGGCTGAAGATACTTATGCTATTGGTATGGCTAAAGGATTTCCATTAAAGGTAAGATAGATAACGATATACTAAAACCGTGGTTTGGGTATAAACTGTACCTTAAAATAATTTGGATTATTTCTTCAGAAGAAGATACGGATCCTCTATAGCAAAGTAAAAAAAAAACAAATGATAAACTCGTCCTTAATGTCTGTCAATGGTGGACAAACACAAACCAACATTGTTTCCTACGTATTTTTATTCCTACTATAGACTCACCACAAACGCACAAAGTAATCCTCTGTTTTAAAAATATATTAACCTAATTTACGTAGCACGCATGTTACACAATCATCATTAACAACAGCTTAAATAACCGTACCAGTATAATTAAACTGATAATTAATCAGATGTTGTCACTGATATGAATAAACTCGCATATCTCACAGGTACCGTTCACGGTGACAGACGCTCTAAGAGCAGCGTCTACGAAAAGTAACATATATTTCCATAAGGAGAGCTCTACGTGTGAGAGTGGCGGGGGAACGATTCCGGATCTTTGTAAGGCAAGATTGATGGATGACGCACCAGTCTCCTAATGCTGTGATCGATAGTCGGTGTCATGTAGCCCAGACTCCGCCGATTATATGTCATTTTATCTTGACGCTGCTCGATATACCACCGATGGCAGTAACGACATAAATCAACGGACCATAAAAAGTATTTTTACTCCCGTGACGCAACATTGCAATCGTTTTTTGACGCCTTCTGAATACGACAAAACGGTCGCAGATGTGAAGCCATTGTTTTCAACGTGATTCGGACGGTCGACATTTACAAATACGTCCACTTATCTCCCCCGTTTGAAAAAAAATGGTTGTGTTCATTCGTTAGAAACTCCCGTTTCTGTTTCCAGGACAGCGTATCGGCACTTATAGCTAAATATTCGGCAAACGGCTACATGGATATTTTGACTGAAAAGTGGTACGGAGGATTGCCTTGCTTCAAACTGAGTCCTGATTATGGCATCTCCCCGAAGCCTCTTGGTAAGAACTTTTCTTGTTACATTATGTTCTTGTTTCTTTGAGCTTTGTTAACAAAAACAAGATTTTGTTACCGGAGTGAATAGCATTTAATTATGAGATAATTTTCGGAATGTTGTAGATAATATTATTTTGAAATGTTGTATAACGGTTACACGAGTAATGTAGGCATTTTCGTTACTACAACTAGTGAGTTGGTTCGTCTCTAGCGGAAATTTCATTAGAATTTATCGCCACCCCCTTTTAATCCAACCCCCAGAGGAGCACGTTGTAGGGGGAGGTATTACCACCAGTCGACCTAAAGATTAAACATGGGATTTATCGTTTGAAAAAATGGATGACGAAGCGTATCATTTATTCGGATTAAGCGTTTACAGTATCTAAAATATCACATTGCAAATAGGATCACGTTGTTTTACTGAAGTATGCTCGTATGTTGGTATTATGTTTCATTTAATTCGTATGTATGTTTTTTTATGGTTGTGTTTGTGTTGCGTATCAACTAAAAGTTTACGGTTACTGAGATGCTAACACACTTCTTTTAAGCCTTTCTTGTCATTAAAACGATTTCTTTACATTTCCTTAACAGGTACCTTTGCTTTTTTTACTCAAAAATAAGTCCATGTTAGTTTTTAATTCAACTATGTTTAAATTTTGAATTTATCAAGATTGCTTTAATCAATGTTATCTATATATTAACAGAAATAAGAATTTTTTAACAGTGCATTCAATGAGTACATTTAATTAAAGGAAAAAGCAAAAATTAACGATCCATGTACGGCCGATAGCACGTCGAGGTAAGCACTGCGGTATCTAAGTTGGCAGTAAGGCAGTTGTAATAAGGGATAGTTTGCAACAAAAGTAGGTGACCTGATGTGCTAGCGACTGTACCTATAAATAAATGTAGGTAAAAGTAGTACAATTTGACTTCTGAACTCTATTGATACTGATATTTTCTACATATGAACGCTCTTGATATTGAGCTGTAAAATACCTTCAAGCTGTTACTTTCCGAAAATCCATACTCAGAACGGGGCCTAAAAGTGAATCAGTGAAGTTGTTAACAAACTTAAAGCGTGATAGCCCTAACACGTAAATATTACCGGCCGCAACTTTTCGTATCTGTTTCCGATATTGCTAAAGTTTCCCCGCCAAATGGACTGTACTCTGTTAAACTCATTTTACAAGCCAGAAAAACAGTTGGTAATTTTCACCAGTGAAATCTCGGGGATTGAAATTGATTTCGCAAAATATTGGCGACATTTAGATGTGGTTTTTTTTCTTTTGTTTTGTACAAAATTATTTATTATACAGGGTGTGGCTTGTGGATCAAACATTTTAGTCATTTAAGTGCTTGCTTACTGGTTAGTGATAAATTCATATAATTATTTATTTATAATATGAAAAAATATCGTTATTTATTAACAAAATAAACCAAACAAATGTGTCCATTCATAGAAATTAACTTTTTCATTTGCCACAAGGACTTAGCGAATTTGATATAGGTAAATTGATTAGGGATTATTACCACTTATTACTTTGGATTGCATATAGCCAGACATTTGGCTACGATTGCACCTGATGTTAAGTGTCAAAGTAGCCTAGATGGAACATGCCTGCCTACACAAGTTTGACAGTTAAAGAAAGTTTGCATCTGACAGTTATATCGACTACTCGGGGACGGATATATTATAATCTCGCAATCGTTTAAAATCTATACCAGCCAATCTATGCAGCCGGTGCTGGTCAAGGTGACCTCGTCTACTCTATAAAATCATTGATTCAAAACGGAAAAGGGTATTTCTTAAGCAAGTACATTATGCTTTGATATTTTTAAATAGATTTTGGAGTTCTTTGGCAACGGATTAAATATTAAATAGCAACCAGAATGTCTGAACACAACCGAAATATTCTGATAGTGGGCGTTATTCCAAATGTACGAAGTTAAGTGTTTCAAATGTTACGGGTCATTTTAGTGCGTAATGTTTTAAATAAATAGAGAACCTAAACAGTATCAATTTTGTTCATCAGTCGAGTCATTAGGCCAGGCATGAGAGTGCGATCAATCAATATAACAACCGCTCGTTTGGACATCAACAAATCGCTCCCTTGATGGATCGTATTATGCAGTAACTTAATGTAAGCAACATGAAAATAAATCAAGTATTTTATACTTGATTTATTTTCATTGGCTGCCATTTTGTGGCGCCACATATTAATAAGCAGAGGCCTCGTGTTTTGATGAGCGCGTTCATTCTTCTTTTGTATTACCCTTTGTAAGATTTTTTTTGTGGACGTACCGCGACAGAGACCTCGACCTTGTCGTAGTCACCGCCGCCTAACCACCTATGGAGCCAAATTTGCTTGCACTTTGCATCTTATTTTTTTCGAAATGTCGCCATTTTTTTTTTGTGTGCAAGCGATTTTCGTTTAAAAGTGGTTAGGAGCCAGAAACCTTGAGACCGTACAAGGATTGTTGGTATCAAATCTACCAATAAAAATGTTTATGTATGTCTAATTTTGAAACTGCTTTCCGTGGGTACTTTGTGTGGTTTCAAATAGATCACCACAATTTTTTGAAAACCGGGCATCAATCCTTTCGTCTTCTATGTTTCGTATTCACTTCTACCTAAATATTTCGATGCTGACATCCGCCAAAACATTTTACTTCTCCATTTCTGGGTGACGTCATTAATTTCATCTTATCATTCCGGTGATTTAATTAAACGGGAGCACAATTTTAATTAATTTCATGTTTTATTAAAGGTGTGGCCGCTGTTGCCGGTGTCTTCATACTGCTCGGAGTAGGAATGGTCGTCGGCTGCCTTATATTGATTCTGGAGCACTTGTTTTATAAATACACGCTGCCTGTGTTACGTCACCAGCCCAAAGGAACGATATGGAGGAGTCGCAATATTATGTTTTTTAGTCAGGTGAGTCATTTACATTTAAATTGAATGGGCCGTATGCGGGTGTTGATCCTTATTTTATTATGTAATAAGTGTGGTAATGAATTTTATTCAACTATCAAGAGCCCAGCTGCAAAATGAAGCCCAATGGCAAGGACACAATACCTACTTTGTTCCATACAATGGTCTTGTAGCAAATGCGATGTCCTACAATACTCTTTAATGCACGAGTACCCAACAGATCTCTTCTAGATAACCATTATGGGTTAAGTTTATATTAATTAACACGTTTTTATGCGAGCGAGTACATACGGCACCCATTTATGTAACACGAATTCCAGTGGTAAAATTCACTCAGTTTAGAAGGCTGGCGAAGAAAAAAACTACACAGAAAAACTGCCTTACATATCACGGCTAAAAATAGAACGTGTTATAGAAGATGACAACTAGCGGAACAAACGCAATTCAGAAAGATTATGCCTCGTCTAGAGACAAGTGCGCCTCAGTGCTAAAAGCTGCATGGAACGGGGGTCTTACTCTGTGATACATTTACAATAGTAGATTGTTATACAAGGGGAGAAAGCGACCCATTTCACTCGAGATGTTTCTGGCGCTCGAACGAAGTGAGAGTGCCAATAATTCGAGAGTGAAATGGGTGCTTTCACCCGAGTTAAACATACTATTTTTCATTTCGACTGTGAGGAAAACATTAAATTTACAAAAGTGGTTGTAGATGTCTTGGTGAGGTATTATGTAGTTCAGCGAGAAAGGAAAACTCAAGCTTTGAACAAAATATGACAGTTGATTTACAGTACTAACAACACCTAACACGATTAGAAAGAATAACGGCACGAATACATGAAAATATCAAATAATTAAAATCTTTGTAAAGAATATCGATCGTTTTTTTTCCACAGATAATAATAGAATCCAAAAATAATTTCTTTTTTTTATAAAAGTTTTAACGGCTTTGGACGAATCGACGACACTGACAATATAAAATTTTAAAAAAAACATCTTGGCATTATGGCGGGCAGCCAAATATTTTAATTGTTAATTGAATTAAAATTAGAAACGATTATACATAATACCTACACAATATGATTTTCAATTTATAGCTAAGCAAAAATGTTTGTTATTTTAATAACATGATGTGACTCAATTATCTTTGGTCCAAGCTTTGACTGCAGGCCTTGACTCTATGCCATGTCAATTAAAACTAAATTACTTTCCACCCTAGGGATGGATAAGCTATTTTCCACCCGGCTATCTACACAGGAAAGTTATATTTTCCGAACAGGAGAGATGAAAAATTTTTGACTAGCCTCACTCGCATCGTTTTACTAGCATCTCACCTTAAAATTACTTAAAAACTTCTCAGAGTCAGGAAGTTAGGGTGATACACCTTCGCACCTCGGGAAGCACGTTGAGCTGTTGGTCCTGTGTGTCTAATCTCTATCTGGTTATATCGAATTGACATCTCAAAAAACTAGAGAGTGAAAGAACAGACTTAAGACCACTATCACGCGCTAACGGCTAATCCTAGTTGAGATTGGGGTTATGTTATTTACCAGCATAAATAACAAGGACGGAAAAGTTTTAAAATAAGAACATTTTATACTGAGTTGGGCCTTAGAGCTCAATTTTTTAATTACTCACGTCAACATTACGAGTGATTTTCGTTTGAAATTCTGTAAAAAATCAACGAATATCCCTTAAAATACTGACACTAGTACTTGTAAAATTGAATCAACATTTTTTTAAATCACTCATGTGGATTTTGATCGATTTTAATTTCAATTCAAACATTAATCAATGTGAATCCCACGCCATATTGAGGCAAGTGATTCAAAAATAGGGCCCCTGGCCGACCGACTTAATCCCGGCGGCTCCCATCTTGGCTTCACGCTTGAGTAGGGCAAACAAGTGCCCTCTGTGTACCACCGTCCGGACGCCCGTAGGCAAAGTTGCGGCCGATTGCCTTTGACTCCAGATACTTTAATGCCTCATTTTAATACCAGTGCTTACGCCAAAGTGACGTGATTACGACGCAGTTTATGGAAGATTACAACTTTATAACGTTTTTTTACCGGCTCAAGTCGTTCGCAGAGGTTTATAAACATCAATCGTTAATGTTCGAGTCGACTTCATAAGGTTACTGAGCTGGGTCGAAATGGAAATAGTAAGCTTTACGAGGATCAATGGCAGACAAAACTAAACGTACTGTAACAAATGGAAAAGCAGATTTATTCAAAGGTAAAAATCGGTTAACGTCACGTTAGACTGAATTTAACGAGAAATGGAAAATGGATAATACCGTTATGAACAATGCCTTAACGTCTAAACAACCTAGCAACGTAGGTCGTCGGTGAGTATGTGGTAGGTAGGTAAGTTACTACAACACTGTTAATACTGTTTAGGTAGTAGGTACTGATTAGATATAATTCGTAAGACACTAGGTATGAAGCCAAATACTACATAATATCAGAAGGCAACACCTACGACGGGCTCCCATTATTAATATATGTGTCATACTCTCAGCGCTATTCACCCGTATCTAATGTTTATGTGTTTGTTTCAGAAACTGTATAGATTCATAAACTGTGTTGAGTTGGTCTCCCCACACCATGCCGCCAGAGAGCTTGTAAACACTATCAGACAAGGACATTTCACTTCGTTGTTCCAGAAAAGCGTTAAAAGGGTAATTGTTTGTTTTATATAACCTAGCTAGATGCACAATGTGGGGGTAAAGTCAATTGACATACAAAGCATGTGAATGTGGCCATCAGTACCAATAATTTTATGGTTGGCGTCAAAAAAATTCAGAGGTGCTGTAAAAATAATGAATTACTAAAATAATAAAGAAAAAACGGTTGGTGTCGATGACTTCTACACTTTTCATTTACTCATAGTCCGCTTTTCCTATATTTCAGCCAGCTAAATCTAATTATAGGTACAGCTAGTCATTGGCAGATTACGATAGGAATTGACGTTTGTTTCAGAAGGAACATGAACAGCGCAGACGAAGAAAGAGCAAAGCACAATTATACGAGATGATACAAGCGATAAGACGGTAAGTGACTGAATATTTTATGTTAGTCAAGTATATAAAATCATTGTGTGCTCAACATGTGACATTCTTATAGGGTGCAGCAACGGGACCATTCTTTGGGTTCGATAAAAGAACAAGAACCAGTTGAAACAACCGAAGCATCAGAGGAGTTAACTGAATCGAAATTCCTGTCGCCATCTCCTGACGTCTCGTCGCGTTCCCCTCGGCCAGGTCGGTCGCCACGACAGCTGCGCTCTCCGAGAGGTCGACGGAAAAGATGCAGTCTCGCTGGACTTAACGTTAGAAGATTCAGCACGGACTCAGTGCTAGGCTCAGAGTCAGTCTCCAATATCTACGAACGAACAAGCCATAATATAGGGCGAAGACTTAGCAGAGACGTAAATTGTCTAACTAATTCACCTCCTGATATAAACACTAGACTACGCACTCCATCACCAATGGTTCGTCGAGCTGAAGGGTCGTCCACTAGAAGCTATCAGGACGTTTCAGACAGGTCTGACAACTTTACCAGCACAGACGTTCCAACTTCCCGAGCGAGTGTAGAAATTCTTGTGTCCGAAGATTTAGACGTTCCACCTGCTCCGCCTTACCCGAGAGTGTCACCGACAGGCGCTCGATCGGAATTGTCCCTGCTATCCGAGGAAGAGCTAATAAGGTTATGGCGAAGTTCCGAGAGGGAGGTTCGAGAGGCTTTATTAGCGGCGCTGCAGGAGCGGCGGGCTAATTTAGATCCAAAACAAGATCCAGGATGAAGGAGATGCATTGTCACCCGTCTGGAAAGAAAATGGTCAGTAGATTCACTTAGGATCTCTTTTCGCTGCACGACGTGAGGGCGATATGGAGTATCGACATGAGTTACAGCGCAATGGTTGAGTTAGTGCCTTTTTAAATTGTTTGATGCGGACGTCTCGCAGACGCTAGGTAGACAATCGGTGTTCATTTCAGTGTCTTGGTATCATTATTGTATTTGAAAGGCTGCCTTATTTTACATTAATTGCTTCTCATAATCGGAATCCGCATCGAACAATCTAAATAAAGGTACTTGGTAGTACTTAAAGTGTTGAGATGTTTACGTCCAGAAATCAGATTAATGTTAAAATAGCGAATAATAAAATGTAGACTTTGTAACTGTAATAAATGTATGTATAAAATGTTAAGATAGCTGACCACAAGATAAAGTGCTTTATCCTTTAGTCTATGTAGATGATGAATAATATTTCCTTGATGCTGATAATTCTTGTACTTATAACGAATAATTATAATTTTGATCTATGTATCTACTATGCCTTAAACGATTTTGCGAATACATTTAGTCCTAGTGCGTTTAAGTGTTTCTCGCTCCGACAAGCCGCCTACTATGTCAATGATCCAGTTTAAAACTCAATTATTTTATAAATACAAACATAGCTCACAATGTGAATTTAATTTCTCTTACCAATAGTAAAGAACGAAAAAACGTTATTGATTTTTTCTAGGTATGTTGGTATGTTGGTATAGTTCCTACCAGAAATATTATATAAAATGTACTTTAAGGTACCTAATTTTTTGAACAAAACGTAGTGCATCAATAGATAGACGGATCAATGCATTTGAGTCCAATAAATAGGCGAGTAGTTTAATTAATAACTTAATTAAGTAAATTATTGATTGGCTTACAGTATATATTATGAATCAATTTTGCTATGTAATTTATGTAGCCTTACTTCATAATAGTGTCGCTAGGTATGCATAATTAAAAAAATGCTACACGTTATTTTAAATAAGTATTGAAAAAAAAATGTAAATTTGCCAATATACAATGTAATGATGGTTGGCTTAAATTTTGGTTCGAAAAAATAGCATTGCAATATTTAAAATTGGTACTCAATAAAACACACTTTTACGGATTGATTTCGCGAACGTTTATTTTTATGTAATGCCTGACGTTTCGAATGCTTTACAGATGTAATGTACGGCTGTAATGAGTATTCGCGTAAACTTCAAAACCAAATATTAAAAATTGTTTTTTATTTCTATTTCATAGATTGGTATAAACTACTCGCAGTAATAACAAGTTGCTATCTTGATCGAAATAAATTACCTACCTAGATTATATCACATACCTCTTCTGTTGCTCTGGATACAATAAATAAAATAAGAATACCTATAATATTATTATAAAAAATAAATTAAGCTATAAAATGAATACTGCCAAACTTATCTTAATAGATAGAGTCATAGGATCTTACACTTCTAATTACTTAGACCTTGCACCCTAGTAGAATTTAGTTTAGATTTTTTTCTCTCTCTTTTAATCTCTTAACCTATCTTTTAATCTTCTTCTATTCTTAATTAATTAAGTAACCTTACAACAAAATCAAAGAAGAGCAATATTTTCTGTACGCTGTATTAAGATCTTCCAATCATTCCATTCTAGGATTCGTGGGTTCTTCTAAAATAGTCGGAATTGCCGTAACTCTTGCAAAAATTTTATCTTACGTTATCTGCACATTTCATTTAAATGATTCTGAACCCCTATTACTTATTTTAACTATATATTTATATCAAATTCAACGTTGTGGAATAAGTAAAGGACATTCACGTTGATCCACGTTAAAACTGCAAGATCAAGTTTATTCAAGATAATAGAGCTGACAAGAACTCAATGAATTTAGTGCAATCGAAATAAATTATACGAATAAACCAGTGGAGTCGGTTATTCACTAGTACATGATAGACTTTTAATTCCAATTGGACCAAACTACAAAGTTTTAGTTGTAATAAAATTAACTTAATTAAAATTCGATTGGATGTGAGTCATCTAGTGATATTTAAAGTCTTATGCATTTCTCTCTGTAATGTATCTACGATACTGTAATAGGTAGACATATTGAAATTGCTGTATGTAGATTAATGAATATTAATAGGCGTAGATATTAATAATAACGTTACTATTTTAATGCCAGATTATATCTTTACAAATGCTTGATGACGTACCTACTTTGATTACTTCGTTTGTGCTATGATATTGTGATGTTGTTATCAATAGGTAACAAAACATGGTTGGATTTAAGTTTTATGTGACTAATATTACATTCTCATCTGTAAAAAGTACTGCATAATCATTAAAAATGTAAAACTTATTTCAGTTCAGGTTTCGTTTTTACTCAAATTTGTTTATTTTTTTAATTCAATATGTACTTATGTTTATTATTTCGTCATCTTTCTAGATTAAAGTTTTACCGACGAATAAACTAGGTTAATTAATTTAGTTTAACATAAATGAAATCACTCTATGAGTGTTAAAAATACCGAGTATTGTTTGCTAGTTAGCTGTAAAGTAAAATAAAATAAATAGCATTCCGGTTAGTTTATTTAGAACTAAATTATTTTTAAAATATGTTTAATTGATATTAAAGAGACGCCAATTTTAAACCTAGAAATGAAACTAAACAAATGTACTTGATATTTTACTTGTATATTTAATGTACATAATGCAAATGACTTTATTGGTATGGTATGAAAATATTCGTAATCTCGTGAACTGTCATATTTAATGTATCCCTGTATTATTTAAAATCATTATTTTCTAAATATTTTGTTTGTTCAATCCTGTTAGTGATAAAATCTCCATTATTAATAAATGATAGAAATATCTAAGTAAAGATTAGGATTTCTTTCTATTTTTGATTCCTAGTTTTCTAATTACATTACATTTAAATCTATCCATTACATGTTATTATCAAAAAGGAATTGAAATCAAGCTTTGAATTAGAAATGACAGTCACGGTGATAATAGTTGAACAAAATAAATATTTGTGCCAGATCGTTTGTTTTATTGAAACTTTTTTATGACTAAAGTTCTAGTCATAGCAAGGTATTTCGAATATAAATTCAGCTTTTATGATGCACAAGACGAAAAATTATTATACAAACACACGTATTTATGTGGCTTATGTGATTGTTTGTCGCATGTACGGTCGTAGTCTTTCACTCCCAACCACCTTTTAAGAGACAAAATCTCTTGCCTCTTGGGTCGTCTCTTGTTTGAAGTGACGTTTTTGTGTCGTTTGTGCAAGTAAATTTTGTTGAAAGTGGTTAGGCACGAAAGACCTCGACCGTTCTTCATCCATCATTTTGTTTAGAACATTTCGTGATAATACCGTAGATTGGTACTCAAGTAATTCGGTAAAGGCGATAGAAGGATCCCGTCATAAACCTGAAAGGTAGGTTGACCTTTTTCTTTTGTCAGCGTTTTACTAAACGCATTGAGGAAAGCCATGTAAGTATTTCATGAATTGCTTGTAACTTAACCCATTTCGCTGGATTAATGTGTTTATGGCGAAGCTAGTGCTCAAAAATATATAAAATGTATAATAAACAAATCTACTCTACAAACGTACAGTATAAAACCAATATTTGAAAATATTGTGGTCTCAAAAATTAATAAGAACAAAAATAACAAGCACAAACAATGGAAGTAGATGTTGTTAAAAAAATTGCGTGAAAAAGGGAAGAAACCGTGTTTTTTGCTCCCAGGATGCTGATAACCTGAAAAATTGGCCCATAGATAAGAAAAGTTTTAAAAGAACTTAATAAACTTTTCCACGAAGGTTGTAAAGAGATGTTGGGGCTAGGGGAAAGTTGTGGAATAGGTATATCTTCAAAATTTATCGGTAATCATCTTAAAGCGAAATACTTTGAGACTTACGACATGTGATAAAGATCATCCACTCTTTTATTGTATTGCTACACACTTTGATTTACATTCCAAAAACATATTTAATGTCATGACTTACCCAAAATACATTTCTTTTGAAAATAAATAAACTAAACTAAAAGATAAAACAAAACAAAAACCTCACAACGAGCACGAATCAGATTTTTTATTTGTAAGTTGTTATCAACCTACAAATAAAAAATCTGACCCAGGTCACTGTCCCACGGAAAGGTGCCCATGAGGCTGGCCACATTGCCTCTTTGAATGGCCAAGCTTATACGCTGGCCAAGGTAGAGGCCAGCCTTTGCATCGTGAGAATTCAAAACTAGGCGTTTTGAAATCTCACGATACAATTTATGGGCACTTGGTCCCCACGGCCCCAGAGTTTCGACTCCAAACGGCTCAAACATGTAAGTCTCACTTAGACTTTCATATTTGCGCCGTTTGAGGACTTCAGCAGAAGCAGCTGCTGATCCAGCCCTATTGCCAGTCAATGGAAGATGGGAGGGTGCCAAAGTGTCGACGCAAGTAGCGTCCCACACTAAGGGCCTGCCCATCCTCCAAGGAACTAGAGTCATGCCATCGGGCCGCTTACCGTCGCTACGCACGAGGCCGTTAGGTTCCAAAACGGCTGGAATACGTGCGCTAGCAAGCGCCCGACGGATGACATCGTTCAAACTAGCGTATCGGGGGATCCTGCCGGCGCCTCTGCTACCTGCTTCTGTGATAAAGTATAATTTACCAATATTGTTATAAAAACATCGAGTAGAATCGCACCATTTGAGAAAAAATATCATAACAGAAAATTACTGTCCTACTTACAAAATGTCGTAAAACCTTAAAAACATTTTGTGGTAAATATTTTTAATAAAATTTAATGTGCACACTCTGAGTAGGTACTATTTTTATCCCTCCACTAATAAGTTTTCATAAGCCTATTCAACACTGAAACTGTAACTGCAAAACCAATCTGACTGAAACTAGGTACTTCCAAAGCAAACTGAACTAAAGGTACTGTAGATTTAGGTTTGGTCCTTCTTCATAACCAAATCTCAAATTTATTATTCTCATTAAACATTAAATCGTAGACGTAAGATAAATTAAAAGATAGGTTCTCTAAAAAGATATCAAGCAATAAGACTGCCTAAATTGTACAATTTCTTTAAACGAATTTGTATCTGACTTATATAATGTGCAATAAAGAATTGTAAAAATATCAAAACAATTAAAATAAGTTGGTAAGTTCGACGTCAGATATAGTATTCTCAAGTTCAGTTTTGATTTCTTCAGAAAGAACGGTTTTCAAGGATAGACATAATAAACACTATATTTTAAAGCGTCGATTTTGATTCTTTTCGTATCAATGTTGTTACTTTTTTGTTTTTTGAATGACTTGATAAAAAATTGACACATGTATTCTTGATAACCCATGGTTGAAAACAAACAGGAAATTAAGTCCACAGTGTGCCATGACATGATCAAAAGACTTAAAAGATGAGGATTTAGATTTAGAACATAACTACAAGAAAGGCGATACGCCCACAAACAAGATCTTCAGTGAAATTCCTTTAGCCGATTTTCTCAAAGGCTTCCAACAGGCTAAAGATGGGAAAAGCAGGAAAATCACTGCGTCTTACAGCCGAGGAACTGCAATAGATACGAAATAGGGTTTGGATTAGAAATATTAAGACGGGAAATATTCGGATGGCATACTTGGGATAGAAGTTAATGCACAGGGCCACCAGCTTCGTTGTTACATTTTGTATTTTTGTGTTGGATAATTTTAGGCCTATTAAACTACGGCGTGAAATAATGTATGTCAGTAGCTGATAAAGAAGTAAAATTGTTAATCTATACTTAGTTTGTTTGTTTGTTTGAACGCGCTAATCTCGGAAACTACTGGTTCGAATTGAATAATTATTTTTGTGTTGGATAGTCCAGTTATCGAGGAAGGCTATAGGCTATATAACATCACGCTTCGACCAATAGTAGCAAATATATAGTGGTAAATGTGTAAAAAACGGGAGAAAGAAGTCACTATTCCACGCGGACGAAGTCGCGGCGTTAGTATATATATTCTTTGGTCGCGGGCAAAAGCTAGTGAGTAATAATATTTGGGCTAATCCGCTAGGTACCTGCATCGGCGCAATAAGTATCTACCATTTTGTTGATTAGACTCGTTGTCTATAATTTAGCTACTATACATCTTGCAGCTGCTCCAGACTTCCTTATGCTTAAGGGACTGACAATTAAGAGGTTCTTAACTATATTCGTCGTCATTTCAGACAGCTATTAGATCTTATTAGCGCAAGTTTGATACTTAAATCTCAGTTCGTAACGTGAATATAAACTCAACTTCGGAAATCAAATAGTTTCTCGACAAGTTACAAGTACTGTCGTCTGGCCCAAATTGCTATAATCATTATAATGAGAGTTGTACGAAAATTGACATTATTTTCAGCCCTGAGCATCATTAATATTAATTTTGTATTTTTGTGTAGCTACCAAATTAATGTGTTTCCTGTGT
>OY757256.1:6392468-6479111 GCA_963584085.1 Pyrausta aurata | reverse complement strand
CAAGCGGTTCAACATTAATAAGTTTTAGTAATATTTACCATTAGACCCGGTTACGTGATCAATAGTTAACTAAACTAATGTTTTATTATAGTGACGTTTAGACATTAGTGCATGTTAAAAAAAACCGTTACGTGTCAGAATGGCTATTTTAAAGAGTATCGGTTTAGGTTTTTTTTTCTTCAAATCATGCACAGTCGTAAATATTCATTCATCCTCAGGTAACTACATTTAACCATAAGTTGAGTTATTTAATTGACGACGCGTTTGGTGTATTGGTTAGCACTCCTGACTATTTCGAATCCTGCAATAGGCAAATGTTTGTGTGATGAGCATGAAAATTTGTACCTAAGTCGTGGATGTTATATGTATTTAAGTATTTATGTGAGACACCCCCGTCATAATCGTTGTCTGATACTTCGTAACACAAGGAAGAAATTCCTTACCACGAAACCAGACAATTAGTGTGTTGTCTGGCGCATATATTTATTTATTTAACCTAAGACAGTAAGACAGTAAAAATTTAATAGATCACAAAACCGGGCCTTAGTCCATTGCTGCCATAAAGTAATGCAATACAAATAGTTTTATGACTACTAAGTATGTGAGTAATGCTCAACAGCTTCAAGCCTACAAGTAGGGGATTATTGGGCATTCTAAAACAGTTTTTTTACATCATCGATCTCACTGTCGTTCGATCAATAATGTAAAAAAACTTTTTTAGAATGCCCAATAACCACTTTGCCAATCGCATACTTACTGTATTATTAGATTTCACTGTACTTTATTATTTTCTGTATTGAAAATTTTCACTGCTAAGTTTAAAACAAGTTTTTAATTATTAACACTTCTGTCTTTAAATCATTTTGTTAAAATCCTTCAACGAAGACGGTCGAGTAAAAAAAATCAGAATGCGATTTGTGAAACAAAAAGAATCCTTAGAATTGGAATGTATTTGCCCTGTAACAACAAATGAGGAACGGCGTCATGGAAAATTATTGCCAAATACTATACGAAGCATTGTTTGTGGACCATCAAATTGTGGAAAGACCAATTTAATAATAAGTCTATTGCTACATCAGGATGGACCACGTTTTCGCAACTTATATGTGTACTCTAAGTCTTTGTATCAACCTAAATATGTTTTTTTAGAGAAAGTTTTGGAGAAAGTTCCAGACACATCTTACAACAAATACAGCCACAATAGTGAAATTTTAAGCCCACACGAAGCTTTGCCTGATTCTATTATAATATTTGACGACGTGGCATGTGAAAATCAAAACAATATACGTGATTATTTTGCAATGGGTCGTCATAAGAACATTGATTGTTTTTATATTAATCAAACTTACACTAAGGT
This sequence comes from Pyrausta aurata, assembly GCA_963584085.1. Lineage (NCBI taxonomy): Eukaryota > Metazoa > Arthropoda > Insecta > Lepidoptera > Crambidae > Pyrausta > Pyrausta aurata. The sequence goes on along the minus strand of OY757256.1, from coordinate 6,477,754 downwards.
ACCTAAGCAGTTAGTGAGAGATAATGCTAACCTCATCATATTATTTAAACAAGACGATATTAATCTAAGACATGTTTACGATGAACATGTAGGGTCTGACATGACGTGGTCTCAGTTTCGAGAAATGTGTTCAACTGTATGGAGCAAACAGTATAGCTATCTCGTCATCAATAAGGATTGTGATCGAAACAAAGGCTGTTACAGACTGAAATTTGATACATTTATAGTATTGGATTAAAGTTTTATATAGCTGTTACATACATCCCTTCAAATCAGTTAACTTTGAGAAGTTAAACAGTGTGGAATCTCTACAATGGAGCGGAACCTCAAGGAAGAACTCGTTAAGTCTGCGTCTGCTGTAAAGAGAAAGGTAGAAATGATAAAAGATTTAAGAAAAAGAAATGATAAAGCACTAGAAACAATATTTAAACCTATTATGAATCCAATTAAATTATTAACTAATAAAATTGGTGAAAACGAAGAGCAGAATAAATTAGTTAAAAAAAGTAGACATTCGGAAAACGAGTCGTCAAATACTTCTGCAGAGGATTTAAATTACTTTAAATCAGCGGTTGACGATGAAAGGAATTCAGATAATGAAGAAAATGCAGATGTTTGTAAGATATCTAACGACACCCTCACCACATCATCCTGTGAGGATCAGGATGATCATGAAAACTCATTTAAATCTCTTCAGTCATCACCAAGCATTAACAATGATACTTTATCGTGGTCGATGTCCTCTGAAGTAATGAAAGGAAATATACCTTATGGTGTAAGAAATGTAAAGGGAAAACTTATGCTCGGCAATACCCGTGTTTATGACGATGATCGTATTGTGAAAATTGGAAACCGAAGCTTAAAAAAAACTCCTGGCATCAAAGAATTGTTGTATAAAAAAACACCAAATTTAGATGTTATAACAGAGGATGACTTGCTAAATTATAAATTAATACTCATGGATACTAATGCACACAAACGTAGTTGCGATCCATCCAAACCATTAAACAGTAACAAAGGATTTAAATATATGCATGTAATCAAACCGTTGTTTAAGTTCTCTAGAAGTCATACAAGCAGTGTTGAAAGTGTTCCACGAGGTGAAGGAATTGATATTTTAAAAGAAGTTAAGAAAGATACAGATTTGGTTTATTGGGATGATCCAAACGAGTTAGTGGAAAGATTAAAATTGCTACTTGGATCATGGGCAGCTGGTAACACTGGAGTGCATAATGAAATTTATGCAATAATCGAAGAACTGCATGAAGCAGGCATCATAAAAGACATTAAATATATAAAGCTGCCGTCGGGAAGAACGGGCAGTATCATTAAGCTACAGTAGCAAACAAGGCGGTAATGAACATAGACAAATTTGGTCATCATGTTCATAAGCGTTTACGACTGTCTGAATTCACTGATATTCTTAATGACGCATTAGTAAGGTCGGATGTAGGTGATTTTGATTTGAAATCATCCCGATTGAAAGGATTACAATTACCGGAAAAAGAAGATGAAGCTGTGAATAAAGAATACGTAGACAATTGTGTCAAGGATCTGCAAAACGAATTGAAAACTATTCAAAGCCATATCAAGAATTACCTTAATAATTTAGAAAAACTAACTACTAATAATTTGAGTACATTGTATTACACAAAAAAAGAAATCGATCGCATGATAGCACCCAAACCTGCTAAGAATGAGTAAACAAGATATAGTGAACGAGCTTCACAAAGCAGCTAGAAGAAATTTTTCACGTCGTCATACCATCATAAAAGGAATAGATGATTTATGGCAAGCTGATCTTATAGATTTTCAAAAATTTTCTTCGATTAATAAAGGACATAAGTATGTTTTAGTTGTGATAGATACTTTATCAAAATATGTATGGGTTAGACCGTTAAAATGTAAATCTAAGTCATGTGTTACGAATGCAATGCATAGTATATTATCTGAATCAAAAAGAAAGCCGAAAAACTTACAAACAGATTTAGGTACAGAATTTTATAATGATTCATTTAAACAGTTAATGAAAAGTAACAATATAAACCATTATTCCACATATTCTGTTAAAAAAGCATCCATAGTAGAAAGAGTTATAAGAACAATAAAAACCCATCTTTACAAGAGATTTAGTCTATGCGGTCAATATCAGTGGTTTCAAAATAATTTAAACTCTGTTGTGCATCACTATAACAACACGTTGCACCGCATTACTAAGTTCAAACCAATCAATGTTAATCGATCGAATGAGGATCTAGTTAAGTCTAACATTATGAAAACCCAAAAGCCATACAATATGAAGGTTCGAAAAAGTTCATCCTTTCAAGTTGGTGATTTTGTTCGTATTACTAAATATAAAGGTGATTTTTATAAAGGTTATACACCTAATTGGTCTACGGAAATATTTCGCATTGTAAAAATTAATCAAACATGTCCCCTAACATATCAAATAGAAGACAAACACAATCAAAATATTCTAGGCTCTTTTTACGGATACGAGCTTCAAAAAACAAATTTTCCAGACCATTATCTAATTGAAAAAGTAATAAAGAGAAAAGGAAACAAACTATTTGTAAAATGGTTAGGACTAAGTGATCAAGAGAATAGTTGGATAAAAACAAGTGAATTACTGATGTAAATTGATATATAAATAACATATAATAATTTTATGTTCACATTAAATGCCTATCAATGAAAGAGGGCGGTGGTTTTATTAATAGCTTGATAGATCATTTACCGTTTGAGTTACATTTACCTGGATACCAATTTTGTGGCCCCGGAACAAAACTTCAAAAACGGATTCTAAAAGGCGATCGAGGGGTTAACGAATTGGATAAAGCTTGCATGCACCACGATATCGCCTACACTAATAAAGATTCCGCAGCTCGACGCAAAGCTGACTTAGAACTTTTAAGTATGGCTAAAAGAAGGTTGAAATCGAAAGATGCTGGTAAAGGAGAAAAAATTGCTTCGTGGATAGTAAAAAATGCTATGAAGGCAAAAATTATGGCAGGCAGTGGTATGAAATCATTTAAGAAAGGTATAAAAAAATACAGTCCCAATTGAAAAAACTAAAATCAAAAGACCACAAATCTGCTATAAAGTATGCCTATGCAGCTGCAAAGAAACTATTTAATAACAAGAAAGGAATATCATTGCCACGGTTTATTCCTCTTCCAAAGTGTGGGGGTCTTTTACCACTTATTCCCATATTTGCGGGATTGTCTGCGTTAGGTTCACTAGCAGGCGGTGCAGCAGGTATAGCCAAAGCTGTGAATGATTCTAGAGCTGCACAGAAAAGTCTTCAGGAATCTGAGAGACACAACAGAACAATGGAAGCGGTAGCTCTTGGAAAAGGGCTATATATTAAGCCTCATAAAAATGGAGCAGGTCTATATCTGAACCCATCAAAAAACTAATTAAGCGGCTACCTAGACGTGCGCTCACAAACCTCGATATATTAGAACATGCTAGTGATATTCCTTACTTTCGAGGCGTTTACATGAGAGATACATTACCTTTGAAACCTAAAAAGCTAGAGTGTGGAATATTGAATTTGGATAGCAATATAAATCCTGGTACACATTGGGTAGCCTTTGTAAAGCAAAACAATTACGTAGAATATTATGATAGTTTCGGTAATTTAAAACCACCTTTAGAGTTTATGAAATATATGCATAACTTACCTATTAACTACAATTATGTGAGACACCAAGCTTACGGCAGTACTAACTGCGGTCATTTGTGTATACGTTTTTTAAAAAAGTATTGGAAAAAATATTTATATAATAAACAAAATGAATAAATGTGTCAGTTCAAAAATGTCTTTCACTGTGTCTATAACTGGGAGAGGAGCCTCTTTAATAACAAACCATTCTCCAACGTTGGAACTCTCAGGAGAATATGAATGCGGTCTTTTGTATTTCTCAACTTTCAATTCTATTCCTAATATCGATGAACGAAACAATAAGTTTTACTATGGTGAAAATGATGTAATAGAAATTCCTGAAGGATCTTATGAGCTTCAAGATATTTGCGATTATTTAAAAAGCAACATAAAAAACACTGCATTAAAACTATCATGCAATAATAACACATTGAAAACCAAGATTTTTTGCTCAAAAGATGTTCATTTTAATAAAAGTGCTTCACTGGGTAAAATTTTAGGTTTTGGATCAGAAACAATAAATGCAAATATAAGTACGGATTCCCAGTATCCTGTTAGCATTCTATCAACAACCATCGTGCGAATCGAATGCGATGTAGTTAGTGGTTCATTTGTAAACGGAAAAGCCAGCCATATAATTTATGAATTTGTTCCTAATGTTCCACCTGGTTATCGAATAATTGAGATACCTAAGAACTTGATTTATTTTCCTGTTAATCAAAGTTCTATAAGTGCTATTAATATAAGGCTATTAGACGCTGATAACAAAGAAATAAATTTACGAGGTGAAGAAGTGCAACTGTATTTGCATTTTAGGAAAAAATGATAAATTTTAATAAAAGTCCATCTACATCGTGTACTCAAGCCAGTTCTAAAAGATCAGCTCACAAAGACACACCCCTTCAGATAAAAAAGAAGCTAACAAAGACCAACAAAGAGTTTCTCAAGCTGATCGGCTTAATAAAATGAATATTTTAAATATATCTCAACAAACATCATACGACAATAGCATTGAAAGTTTTGAGTATCATTCATACAAACCATACGTGACAAGTTTTAACAAGAATGATGAAATAAGAATCCCTATCAATCAGCAAGACCTGTACGTGCTGCCCTCACTTAGTAGTTTGTATATCGAGGGAAAAGTTAATTTGTACAATAGCGCTACTAAAGAAAAAGTATCGAATGTACATTTCGTTAATAACCCAGCATTATTTCTTTTTCAAGATATTCGATATGAATTGAATGGAGTGGAAATTGATAAAATTAAAAATGCAGGTGTTACTACAACAATAAAATCGTACCTATCCTTAAACGAGAATGAATCAAAATACGCTCGAGTTTGGGGCTGGTCAACGGAAGGAACAAATAATGTTAGTGGGGGAGCATTTTCCGTGTCCATTCCATTAAACAAAATATTGGGTTTTGCGGAAGATTATGAAAAAATTATCATTAACTGTAAACACGAGTTAGTATTACTTAGAAGCAATACAAATCTTAATGCGGTCAAGTTAAATGCAGGACAAGTTGTAGATGATATTACAATAAGTAAAATTATTTGGAGAGTGCCACACATCAAAGTATCTGATCGTGAAAGAATAAATTTACTGAAGTATTTAGAGAAAGATCGAGCTATTCCATTAGTATTTCGTAATTGGGATCTGTATGAATATCCGTTACTACCTAAAACACGCAAGCATACTTGGTCTATAAAAACTTCGTCCCAAATAGAGAAACCACGGTTTGTTGTAATCGCCTTACAAACCAACCGCAAAAACAACGGTCTATCGTCAATGGCTGAGTTTGATCATTGTCATGTACGTGATGTTAGAGTATTTTTAAATTCGACGTATTATCCGTATGAAGGATTAAATGTTAGTTTTTCAGAAGACAAATTTACTTTATTATACGAACAATATACAAGATTTCAACAGTCGTATCACGGACGTCGGTCAGAACCGTTGATGAGTATAAAAGAATTCAGAGACGTCGCTCCTTTATTTGTTATCGATTGTTCGCGACAGCACGAAACCTTAAAGGGATCGATCGACGTGAGGGTTGAAATCGAAACAGATCAAGAAATACCTGATCAGACAGCTGCTTATTGTTTGATTTTAAACGATTGTGTATTTGAGTATAAACCTTTGAGCAATATTGTGAAAAAACTATCATGAATAACATCACAAACAATCCAATAATTGTAGATCTCCAAGGATTCAAAAATGACAAAAATGAATTTATAGTTAAAGAGTTTGCCATGGCTTCTAAAGAGCATACTCACACGTTTTTAGTTAAACCTCCGTATCCATTTACTTCATTATCTCTTGATGAGAAAAAACAGGTTCGCTGGATCGAAAAAAACAGAGGCTACAGGTGGAGTGAAGGTTATGTTGACTATAGAGAATTTCAAAGAATTATCAAGCCTTATCTAAAAGGCAGAAAGATTTTTATAAAAGGTGATGAAAAGATTAAATGGATACAAGTTCTATGTGATGACGTTAATGATATTGTAGACATAGGTTCTTTAGGCTCACCTAATTTAAATACTCTTTGTAAACGTTATTGTGTAGATAATCCTACATTATATAACTGTTTTATTCATAAGACAATTTGTGCGTTAAAAAATGTAATAATCATAAGGAAATGGTGTACTGAAAATAAAATTATTGTATGATTTTTGATAAATAAAAATTGATTACAAATAAAAACACTTTGCTTTTGGATTTCTTATACCAGTAAAACAAAATTTTATCGTAAAATATATATTTATTAAGTCATTAATAAGAAAATTACAAAATCTTTATACTAACAGAAACACAAATGAAAAATATTTAAAATAAATGTCTTCTCTGTAGGTCATGCATGACTAAATAATTATGTCATGCATAATCACCTAAGAATATTAATGTTCAAGTTATTTGACTACAAGTTATTAAATTAGAAACCGTAGCTGTAACCACATACTTTTTTTGAAATGCAGTTAATGACATTTTCTGTCTGATCCAATATTGGATCGATGTTTTCGGTCACGACGTACTGTGCACGTACGACGCTTTCATCTTCGCCACTACGAAGATCACCAGAAGCTTCCAAATCTACGATCTCTATGCGTATCAATTTCCGTCCATTCTGCGGTTTGTTTTCTACCACAAACGACTCGTTTTTGTTGATACGATGTATAATTTTCGATTTCTTCTGGTTCTCCTTTTTCTTGTGCATAGCTCGTCGGACTCTCCTTTGCAGGGATGGAAACTTTTCCTCAAAATTGGCCAGTGGGTCTTGCGCATCTTGCAAATAGCTTGAAGATAGCTGATCAGCGTTGCAGGAATTGTCGACTGTTTGCGTATTCTGAAATAAAAATAAGTCAATATGAGCATAATCGATTATAACACATTAGAATAGTAAGATACGGGATTGCTACCATGTAAACTATTCCAATGTTAGTGACCATGAAAGTTTAAAACAATAGATTACAACACAATGTTTCTGAATCATAGCAAAATCAATTTTACACATTTATAACAGTATTATTTTTAAGATAAATGTGAGTACTTTTACTTACCATTTTGATAGCTGTTGTAGAAAGTCAGCCGTTGCCTATAGGTTACTGATAATGATTGAAACTAAATCAAAAGTTACCACAGTTTAATAACTATTTATATGCAACCTTATTGCATGTTTTGGTTGAATTTAATCAGGTCTCTACAAGTTAGAAATAAAAAATGCTTATAAGTCAATAAAGTAAAAAATATAGTAAAGTACTTATTTCATCTTTCAACAATAAAGTATTTTATGTTCATGCCAAAAAAAATTGCTGAGCACAGAAAATCTAATGGTCTGTTTACACGTAGCGAGTAATAAAGTGAATATTGTTGCTGTTTGTTGTTGTGCAACCGAGCGCGCTCTCGCTCATTTTTGTACAAAATGAGTGAAACAAACAAACGGATCGCTAATTTACTCGCTGCGTGTGAGCGGACCATAATGCTAATAACCTAATTAATTACTAAGCCACGTATTAAAATATTGCTACCCAATAGTCAAATAAGCTATTGAATTTCGCAGTCACAAATATCTGTTGAGTACAGCAAATCAGTTACCTAAATTTAAGTTACACAATGGTAGTAACGATTCTATAGGTACTCAGTACAGTTAAAATTTTGAATTTCTAACATCACAATGTATCACAGTGACCCCAAGATATAGTAGAAATTTTGTTTTTTAAAATGATACCTACGTCTCTCGTCATTCGCTGATAAAGCCATCTTGTTCTGTTCTTGCATACATATTTCATGCTTCATCATCATCATCATCATTATCAGCCGAAGGACGTCCACTGCTGAACATAGGCCTCCCCATGGCTTTTCACAACGACCGGTTTCATGCTTAAGTGACTTAAATATAATATTTTTCTTTCTCAAAAGACATTTTGATTTAATATTCTATCATGATCCTTAACTCAAGTCAAGTATGTGTGAACGAGACACAATAGAAATTCCATTATTATGCGACTCCCGGCAGTCGTTTGATACCTGACTGATTAAAATGTACATTTCTGAAAACTTGCTTCTGCATTCCTTTTGCTTTTTTATACTCTTTCTGCATAGTTTGGTTGGATACAATATAACTTTGATCGCAAACCAACAAATTCGGAAATTCACTCGCTTGGATATGGCGTGTGATTTTCGTTCGAAAACACATAAGAAATCAATCACTCCAAATCTAGACGTGAGTACTCACAAAATTAAGCAATGATTTTTCAAATACTTTTTATAAAGATTACAACTGGTTTTCATTTCAAATTTCGACTTTAATCATTGAATATTACACGCCATCTTGACGCGAGTGATTCAAAAATAGAGCTCCTGGTACCCTTTTATTCTGACTTGAAATACTGTAGATGTTAGTAACAGGATAATTACTAGTGTCAAAGTATTGAAGCAAATGTAAGTTTAAATCACTGTAAAAGTCTTTACATTCTATCTATAGAAAAAAGAAAACTATCAGTACCCGTTTAACAAAGTTTTAACTTTTTCTCGTAAAAAAGGTTTCATGATAGAATAGTGAAAAACAAAGATACGACTTTTAGATAATTCTAAAACGAAAAAAAACTAATAGGTTTATCTAAAATAATTGGTTCCAGTTTCATTTAAAATGTTGTATTTATAATAGTACTCTGGTATGTACATTATTTTTCACAAAATTAGTACACCCAATCATATTTTAAAACAGCATCGCAGCTAATATTAGAATCCGCTGACTGTCAACGCTTGCAAAATAAAGCTCGGTGTACACATGTCAGTTATGTGCACATTCCTTTTAAATTTTATTTATATGAAAATCTATTAAAATATATTCTGTTAGTTAAAAATACGTAGAAATTAAGTACCAAACTTATTAAAAACAAAAGTTGCTGTTTATTCATTGTAATTGTAGGTATGATAAAAAATAAAACAAAAAGTACAATTAACATGAATTATTGATTGAACTATTTGCATTGCCTACTCCAAAGTTAACTAGAAGAACATGTTTAAGGCATTAAGTCGCACATTGTAAAATACAATAGCATATACAAATAATAATAATAAACGCTATGATAAAGTAATTGAAATAATATTTATTGATCTTGTGAACTAACCTTTACAGGTGGTGATTCGTAATCAGTAATTTTGCAAATTATGTTATTAATTAATTAATAAATCAAAATAGAATCTCAGCAATTTCAATTGTAAATTGATATTATTGGTTTTAGAAATCAGTTTGACATGTATAAAATCTTTAGTAGCGCAGGAAAATTATGAGTGTTGTTTCTCATAGGATAAAAAATAAACTTCTTCCTACATATTTCCTTTTGATTACTTTGTATTTTAAAAATTGTTTTGTTCTTTATTATTTATATTGAAAGATAGTGATGAAGGTATGTTTATGTAGGTTTATTTTTAAGTTTTTATGTATGTATATTAGGAGTATATAATTAATGTAGCTTTTTATGTTCTTTTACGCCGCCTCAACGCTTCTGCTTCCCCAATGGTTGACTGGTTGAGAATGCTTTAAGCATTAAGTCCTACATTTGTACTTCATTTTTGTCAGGGCAATAAAGAATAAAATAATTAAAAAATGAAACCATTTCTTAGTTTTTTTAATTAAACCATATAACTGGAATCGGAAAGATTAGGTTAACAATACTATATTTTAGTTCAAACATGGAAATGATGTACGGAACTTAATATTTATTTTACACACGGACTTGATTTGCGACGCGTGACGTAGCTGAAGGTTAGCAGAAACAGTATATAATGCCTGTATTGAAACATTCTCGTTCAAATCAGAAATGTTACATCTACTTGATGTGCAACTTATTCGGGGATCCAGTTCTGGAAGACCAGAAAGCCCCATCCAGTTTAAGTTGTTCCATCTTGTAGTTGTTTTTTGAATGGTACAGACAGATATTTTTCGGGGAACCAGTCCTGGAGGCCAGGAAGCCCCAACCAGTTAAATATCTATTCTTGTACTAAACCCATTGAAACTTGAAACAAATTTACATCAACTCGATATGCTACTTAATCGGAGATCCAGTCTTGGGAGGCCAAGAAGCTCCATCCAGTTTAAGTTGCACCATCTTATTGTTGTTTTTTGAATGGTACAGACAGATATTTTTCGGGGAACCAGTCCTGCAAGTCAGGAAGCCTCAGCCAGTTTAATATCTGTTCTTGCATTTTGCTTTACTAAACACAATAAAACTTAAAACCTAATTTACATCAATTCGATACGCTACTTAATCGGAGTACCAGTCTTGGGAGGCCAAGAAGCTCCATCCAGTTTAAGTTGACTTATTATATTTGCTCACAATGAAATAAAGTATTCGATACTTAACTCTCTCACTGACAGTGACCGCCTATAGGCGTGATAACAATAAAATTTATATTGTGTCTAGAGTTCTGTCCGCAAAAATGTAAAAATGGTACAGATATTATTCGGGGAACCAGTCTTGGCGGCCAAGAAACCCCAACCAGCATAAGATCTGTATTTTTGCTACTTTACTTATCACATTAAAACTTGAAACCTAAATTTAAATAAATTCGATGTGGCATTTAATCGGAGATCCAGTCTTGGGAGGGCAAGAAGCTCCATCCAGTTTAAGTTGTATTATCTTATATTTGAATTCTATTTGCTTATAATGAAACAGAGTTTTTAATTACGTTTAAAAACAAAGCCTCAATCAGTCATTTAATATTTTTATGTTAATATGCTAAAAACATCAAAACCATTTCTATCTGTTTTAGTAAAACAAGTTACATCTATTCGATATGCTACTTAATCGGAGATCCAGTCTTGGGAGGCCAAGAAACTCCATCCAGTTTAAGTTGTATCATCTTATATTTGAATTCTATTTACTAACAATGAAACAGAGTTTTTAGTTACGTTTAAATACAAAGCCTCAATCAGTTATTGATTTTTTGTGTTAATATGATAAAAACATCAAAACCATTTCCACTGTTTAAGTAAAACAATTTACATCTAATCGATGTGGAACTGAATCGAGGATCCAGTCCTGAAGAACAGGAAGCCTCATCCAGTTGTTATTTGAATCAATTTGCTTATAATGAAACAGAGTTTTGCGAATTGGTTATTGGGCATTCAAAAAAAAGTTTTTTTACGTTATTGATCGAACGACAGTGAGATTCATTGTAAGTAAATGAAGCAGATATTTTAGTTACGTTTAAATACAAAGCCTCAATCAGTTATTTAATTTTTATGTTAATATGATAAAAACATCAAAACCATTTCCATCTGTTTAAGTAAAACAATTTACATCTACTCGATGTGGAACTGAATCGAGGATCCAGTCCTGAAGAACAGGAAGCCTCATCCAGTTGTTTTTTGAATCAATTTGCTTATAATGAAACAGAGTTTTGCGAATTGGTTATTGGGCATTCTAAAAAAGTTTTTTTACATTATTGATCGAACGACAGTGAGATCGATGATGTAAAAAAACTGTTTTAGAATGCCCAATAATCCCCTACTTCTGTGTCTATTGTTTTAATTCGTAAAATAAACATTTCTTTTAGTTTACGTGATTAAAGAATATTCTTTTGTTTCTGTAATATAAGCCTTGGAAAATAAATTGGAAAGGCATGTTGTTCTCATACATTACATTACCCGTATGCATTTGAATACGTATAAAAGGTCAAAGGAATTCAATAACCTTTTTCTTTGGAATGCAAATTCGTGTTGTGTATTCATTCGATAAATGTCTTTTTTTGCTTTATTCTATTTGATCTTTTAAAAAGATTTTTTTATTTTCAATTTAAAATGGATAACGCTCATCTAATCTGTAGCAGCACCCTGACAGTAATCAAATTATTTTGGTCATTTTAGCCAACCATCCTTAGGGGGACAATCTTGGTGTTACGGAGTTTGGGAGATTGTGGTGATATGTAAGTACGAGTATATGTAGTTAAATCTGTTATTTGGGTTACATATTATGGTTAAGACCAAAAAAACATTGAAAAAAAAATTCTTGAAAATCAGCAAAGCATACGAGGTGTTTACCAGTAAATAGTATCTGTATTTATTTTTAAAGAAATAATACTTACCTTTATAGTTAAAGATTTGTGTTGGTACCTACATGAAATTGTTGGTAGACCTAATAATATAAATAAAGAAATAAAAAACAATGTTTCGTAAAACACTTTGTACTTATCATAAAAGCGTCTGAATTCAATTTGTTTTTAAATTTTATTTTATTTTGATCATATTTTATGTATGTTAGTCTATAAGGTATTTATTTTATGGTCCTGTATTTCAATATCTGTGGCCTGAAATAAATGTTTATTATTTATAAAAGAGCATAATCATGGCTGTCTATAAATTTTCTGGACTACAACAACACGAAGATTACTTACAAATAAATACTTACAAAGCAGTTGGAAATAATTAATTACGATGAATAATTAAATCTTAGATAGAATACCTAACATACATGCAATTAAATGTGAATGATCAACCCTATTATGAATAAAATAAAATAAAGTAGTAAAGTTAGCCTGTAAGCATCCCACTGCTGGGCGAAGGCCTTACCTCAAATGTGAGAAAGTATGAGCCATACTCCACCACGCGGGCTGTTTGCAAGGCAAGCGACAAAACTTGCTGTCAGATTTTTATCAAGCCGCCCATAGGGCCTCTGACTAGGCTTAACGACTAATACCAATCGATATAATCCGGGACCAACGGCTTAACGTGCCTTCCGAAGCACGGAGATGCTCGTGATGTACGTCACTTCTATGGTCGGAATGGTCACCCATCCAAACACCGACCGCGCCGAAAGTTGTTTAACTTCGGTATTACTACCAAAGCGCTGCCACCATTGCGCTACGAGCACCTCTAAGAATAAAGAAATATTATTTTGCTATCTAAGCTTACATTGCAAAAAAATACTGAATAAAGTTAATATTTGTGGCCACAGTAGTCGACAAACCAATACAAGGAGTAAATTTTAAGATTTTTTTTCAATAGTCCATAACTCAAAAAGTACATAAGTTATATTTTATTATTTATTTTTCTACTGTGACCGTCATGACCTAGCCTATCACCTGGTTTCGGCTTATCCTTGACTTTCTGGACACCCTATATATTACTTATACTCGTACTGGTAGGTAGGTACTAAATATTAATTTTAAATATTGTCGAAACGAATTTACACAATCCACTTTCCATATCAGTTACAACACAGCGCGACGCAAAATTCAGTACGCTGTATACTGAATTTTGCGTTCACAAAAACGGACGTGTGAAATTCGTACTTCATAAATTACGATCCTTTGTTTTTTGTCAGGAATTCACTGGCGGCAAGGGCTGCGGTTAATCAGAGATATGTCACTCACAGTTACCTGTGAAGGCTTTGGATAGCACTGAGTCAAGTGTTACCAGTTTTTCACTCATTTATTTTATCGGATATTTTTTGTACAATCCAAAAATTTAGCACTGTGGTGACCTGTACAGAAAATGATTAATTTATTAGGTCACTTTCTAACTAATCAGAAGATGAATTACTATGATATGATACATTAAGAAATTAACTAAAGATAAACCCCCTTATTCATAATAATTCAAACAGTCTTATAAACCTGTTTTAACTATTACACTGTTTTGTCTCATTCTTTCTTGGCGCTGTCATCATTTGACAGAAAGTGACAAAACATTGTAATAGCTAAAATAGGTTTATTAGAATGTTTGAGTTATTATGAATTAGGGGGTTAAAATATAAACACAGTTACTCACTTTTAGCTCCTCATATTCTCCTCATTGTTTCCAGCTGCCCCTGTAAAATTATGCATTTTGTAAAACTTCGAAATATCAAGCCCTTGGCAGAAAGAAAGATGGCAAAATCAACGAGTCATGCACACTGTGGCGAAGGAATAGTACTATAGTTTTTGATAATCAAACTTAAAGTTGGCTGTAATCTCTTCTCAATACTCTCTTTTTTTGAAAAAAAACATTGGTTGCGACTGCTCTCCAAAACCTTCATTCATTCGTCCGACCGATTCAACCACTACAGTGATTGAGTTGTTTTGTACTGAGATTTTTCACTGAAATGGAAATCAGACCATCAACATCGGAAATACGTTTACAGCCAAGAGTAAATAAAATCAAGTATCTGGCAGTGAGCACTAACCAGAATTAACTTGGATATTGTGAAACAGGCCCTAAAGTACCTAAGTTAATGTTTTAGGTACAATCGTTCACAATGTCCAAGTAAGTTATTGTCAGTGTTAGTGTACCTAGTATCTGCCAGACGCTTAGGCATATCTTGAATTCTGTAGGTATTTAAAACTGCCTTCATAATTGCCCGTATAGTTTTCATTCTCGTAGTGGCATCTATCAGGTATCTTGTTAGTTATGTTCTGAAGTTCTGTATTGAAAACCAATGAGCTATTTGTAGCACATGCTACAGGAAACATGTTTCAATAATCACGATGTTTTTGAGCATTCAAAATACCCAAAGTTCATGCTAGATGGCGTGTAGTGTAGTATTAGTCTTATCACAGAAAAGATGAGAATATTTATAATACTGATTAGATCACACTATGAGCTGTGTGCGCGTTAATATGATGGCATTTCTATTGAAACTCAAACTTTTAGCTAAAAGCTATAGATAGTTGAATTTTTAGGAAAAATAAAACTATTATTAACTACTATTATTATTAACCTTTTTTGTACAAGTTAAACAACGTTGACAACTGAAATATGATTCGCTGCAAAGGTATATTATTCCAAATCAGTAGTTATTGTGACATTGTGAAACATCCTTGACCTGACAACCGATCGATTCTATTTGTTGACATGTTTTAGGTGACCATGAGATACTACCTTTAATATACATGTTGTCACTCGATAGTCTTTTATTTGGGGTAGGTAATGCCAGACTATCTGACTATTTCAAGTTCGAGGTCTGACTTTGTGAAGTATTGGTGACGCTCACCGCCAACGCAAGGGTAGCATTGTTTCTTTAATCAAATACAACTTATGTAACTTAGTTAAGAACAAGAAATATGATAATTTTTAATAGATTCTGCAATTCAAGAGTTATGCCTCTATAAACCTACAATCTGACAAATGTTACCTATACTATAAAATGTAGTTTATTTATTGTGTTGATTGATGTACCTTTAAAAAGTAAAGTATTTAAGGAGGTACAAGTGGTTAACATAATGAATAAAAACAGCAATTAATATATTATAATATATATTCGTGAATCTTTTACATGGGTGTATTTTAAATAATTCCTTTATTTAACACACAACAAATATTATAACATACAATACATCCATGGAGGATAGCTAATGGATTAAAAAGTCCGCTTTACGTGAGCCAAAGCTTGCCAAACGTTTGCCCAGTGTGTGGCAAATGTTGGAACAAAATGTAACAAAACAATTGAAAGTTTAGAAAATTACTTAAATTGTGTAGTTTCTATGTTTTGCTAAACAACACTCTACCTAAAGCCCGTCACTACGATATGCTTCTTTCGTGTCCTTCTAAGGGACTCACAAACACTGCTAGTACAATACGCCTACAATATAACTTTTGTATAAACTTGTCATAGTTTTATCTGTATAAATCGGGGCCCACGATCTTTATATCATTAATCAATTCAAATGTCAGATTCATATACAGTGATAGAACTGTCACTGTGTATGAATCTGAATGTAATTATTCATGAATAATTAATAATAAAAAAATATAAGTTCGTATTTATTACCGTCTTAAAAAACAGGTATTTTTATTCACTAATCATGCATAGCACAAAACTGATAATAATTTTTAGAAGGTGGTAAGCGAACTCATAAGTTTTCAATCTGCCAAGAATTATGTTAATGATATCAAGATCGTCATCACTTCTCCGTTCTGATGCCATTTGATTTTGTATTATCTTTAATTGATTTCGTCAAATTGACACTTATGAAGTCCAATGACTCATATTTTGGTACATTATTGGTTCTACTTTGAATCAGCTCAAATAGCATAAACTGAATAAAACTCGGCTAACTAATCATGCCAATATGTTAAAATATTTCGTTACGTTTATATTCATAATTTATATACTGTACTTTATAAATTTGGCGTCATAAGTATTCTTCATAAACTTGTTAACTTCATAAGGTACGTAATTGTAAATATCTATATTATGAAGCGACTTCACTAAAGTTGTGAGATACCAGAATTCTGTATGAGAGCGTACGTATAATTTGAATGTCCCATCGATTAGATGTTACCACATGTCTTAACTAATTTTCCTAATCATTAGTTCCTAAAAAAATAATGTGCTCATGTTTCAACAGAATTTGATATAAATTGTATTGTCTATGTCTTCTACAGATAATAGATCTAGTGCCATCCCATAATTAGGGACCACGTAGAATAAATATTTGTATTCAATAATACGTACCGAGATGATGCTTTTAAATAAATTTTTAGTTATAATATATTCTTACTTATCCTAACGACTGTGATTAAATAAACACCTATCGTTAGATATTATAACATAGCGAAGTAGGTAACAAGAATACAAACTGATTTATATGTAGGTACATATAATACTATACAATTGTTTATTTATACACACGTAAACGTATTTACAAACACCTTAGGTAATACGAACATTACCCAATTTAGACATTAAATTTTGCAGGCCAAGTTTTATAAGCAAGGAACCATTACATGCGGTTACAAATACTGAAGATAACATTCATATAACTTCAAGGTTTTAAATTGATTAACTACCTTACTTAACAAGCAACAGATAGTAATATTAATTCTAATAAAGATGCTGATAAATCTAAAATCAATGTAAGAAGTAAAACCATAAAAGACAGAAATAATTTGGTAAACATGACGTCGATAAGTATTTGCGCTATTCGAATGGTATTTCAATTCGGAGAAACTACAATTGGTCCGAGAATGGCAATGTAACTGAAAAAGCTACGATGAATTGTAAATACAAAAATCATCTAGACACTGTTCATGGAAAATCTAACAAAGTGAACCTTAGAATAAGTACTAAAAGTTTAGGAATATAAAATAGGTCATCGTTGTCTTTAACGTTTACTAATTAAAACTTTACAATAACAATATAGGCGTAAGTAAACAAAGCGCTTTAATACTGTCAGCGTAGGAAAATAAAGGATACATCGTTATACGAAAAGTAATAAAGATAAAAACATTAACAACTATTAGAAGTATCAGATCCCTACTCCAGCTCGCAATATACATAGATATAGCTACCTAACACCTATATAGAATAGTACTAATACAATATTTCCATTTATTGTTACACAAGATTAACAACGTTCAATTTTTTTTCTTAAATTATTTTATGCTTGACAATCGTAACGATTAAAACAATTAGGTACTATACCGTCCTTTTAATTACGTAGAAAATTATAAATGCTAATGAAAATAAGGGTTTTTCCGAACTGCACTATAATATTTGAATACAAATTATAATTATATTGGGTCTACACATTACTCAAGTATTCGAAACAAATCCTAAAACTGTTATACTTACATTAACAAAATGCAGTTCATTGTCCTGTTTGAAATCTTGCGGTCATGAAACCTTCGTTAAGGGAGAAAAATATCCAAAAATGTATGAGACCGCTATCTGTTGGTTATCTTATCATGTAATTAACAGTTGCAGTTAGGGCTGCTGTTGCCTTGCGGTTGCTCCGTGAGACGCTGCCCGCCCCTCCCACCCGCCAACATTGCTGGTTCAGAGTCCAGACTCTCTGACATCTTGTCGCAGATAATATCCACCAGTCGCTCGAAGACAGCCTATAAATAAGAGTATAAAAATATTATGTATTATAATAGCAATTCAAATATGGAACATCATTTCATTTCGTATGAAACATTTAGGCAGATATGTTGCTCGTAGTGACGTGGTGCCAGTGCAGCGCTCTGTTTGTGATACCGAGGTTAAGCAACTTAGGGCGCGGTCGTGTTTGTATGGGTGACCATTCCGACCATAAGTGACGTATATCATGAGCATCTCCGTGCTTCGGAAGGCACATTAATCAGTTGGTCCTGGATAATATCGGTCGATTTTTATCGCTTAGCCCAGTCAGAGGCCCTATTTCGATTGATTAAATCTGACAGCAAGGAGCTCGCGTGGTGGAGTATGGCTTATTACTACCTCATTCTTGAGGTAAGGCCTTTGCCCAGCAGTGGATGCTTACAGGCTAATATTACTTATATTGGGCAGATAACGCTAACCAAAACTTATTAGGACATTGTGAAACAGTTGATATCTTATTAATGATCTTTGTTTCAGACCTCCCTCATTTACAAGCTGTTTCATGAAATTATAATTTCCATTTGAAACTGTGCTCAAAGTAGATAGGTAGGTATAGAACCTATTGCTTTGTCAGTCTTTTGTTTTTCCGACTTTAAAATAGAGATAATTGATGCACTTGGCAAACTCAGTTTTTCAACAGAGTTTGGATTTGCAAAACATGGGGAAAAAGTTTTCTTTCTAGATTAATTCTTGTTTACTCTTAGTTCAATTATGGGGCAATTTCGTGATCGAAAGTTAACTCAAACTAATGGTTAAATATTTAAAATTTTGCGTGTTTTAAAGAAAAAATGCTAAAACCAATGGTCATTATATGGTTGTCATTTGGTTAAGGTTTTTTTCCTCAAAACACATATTTAACTATTATTTGCGATAACTATTGATCACGCAACCGGGCCTTATAATCAAAGTTCACATCACCTTGACATTGATGTTCTCCTTCGCACTGGTCTCGTAGAACTCGACGCCGAGCTGCTCGGCGAGCTGCCTGCCGCGCTCCTGGCTGACCACGCGTTCCTCCTCCATGTCGCATTTGTTGCCTACGAGGATCACCTGCGCGTTGTCCCATGAGTACGTTTTAATCTGTGTGACCCTGGAAATAAGGTGCAATATCATGTGGCAGCGATATGAAATGTTATGTGAAATAAAGAGTGTATGCAAATGTGTGGCGAAGATTTGAGGAAAAGAAACGTTGATTGTTGGCTTCTCGTAGAGGTATAAAAACCTTAGACAAAATCCAAATATTTTAGAAAACTAAGTTATTCGTCAATTTTAACTAAAACTCTAAGTTACTCCAACATTTGCTTAATCAAAACCATCAATAAACGAGTAAAATAGACTTATAGTCTGTTTTTCAATGTCTAGCTACTGTAAGTTCTAGCTAGCATTATCTGCCAGAAACTGTATACAAATAGACGTATATTCGAATTATTGGTTCATTCGTGCTTATTTTATTGATCATGAAATCAAGCCATTATTAGTTATTCTATAATTACTATATTCAACTACCTGGGTGCAAAAGTTAAAGACTTGAGAAATTTACGTAATTAAATAATTAAAAATCCTATAATAACAAAGTTCCAATTTTCTACTAATTGTAATGCTACACCGGTCGGACAAGGGTTGGCGCTTATTACACTTAGATCAAACTTTCTAGTAAGTTCGGGCTTAAGACACGAACCTCGGACCTACTTAAAATGCTACACGCGTTGCGGGAGCTCTATGTCGAAGTGATCTCAGTCATAATTCATAATTTGGCGTTATTACACCCCGAACATAGAAGTGCCTTATACCATGCCGACAGTATTTGATTATGTAAGGTAAATAATTTAAGTTTTAAGGTGACGTAAAAAATAACAAATGAAGGAGTCTTGACATGGTACAGGAAAAAAGAAAACTAATAGTAACAATTGAAAGTTAAAGAGGGCGATTGTTGGAATACTTGATACGACACAAAAGATTTATCAGTACGATTATAGAGAGAAGAATAGAAGGAAGAAGTGAAATAGGAAGACCAATAATAAACTTTATGTACCAACTGTAACAAAAGTTAAATGTGGCGTCGTATCAAGAGGTCGAAAGAATGGCGGAAAAACGTAAAAAATGGTGAAAAAAATACTCCAACAACTAGATCCTAGTCTAGCTCTTAAATATAAAGATCAAGAAGGTCATTCAATTTGTCAAGTTACATGGAAAGTTAGCAAAATTCAATAGCAATTCCCAAACTTAATTTGTAGCGTTTGTTATCGAATCTATTATTTCAAAACAATTGCGATGCGTAGGAAGGATGTGTCTGAATTGCAGATTCTAGTAAAAAAAAACTTGTGTAGTAAAAACAAGTAAAATTATTTTCACTAGCTTTTTCTTTTGCTTTTAGAGTGCTATTGACACAATGTCTTGAGTCAGCCTATACGTTAGCTTATTTTATGTCATGTAGAAGTGAAGTTACCAATCTTGAACATTTTCGGCACTTGCACTATTCATAAAAGTATATTAAATTCTTGAAACATACCTATTCCAGCATAGTTTTTTTTTTATTATTTATTTAACAGTAAGACCATTTTACATAAGACAGTAAACATAGCCTTTATAAAATACTTAGGTTACTTACACTTAGGTTGTTTATATTAACTTACCAATCCTGAACACTGTTGAAGCTCTCCTCGTTGGTTATGTCGTACATGAGTATGAAGCCCATGGCGCCTCGGTAGTACGCCGTAGTGATGGTTCGATAGCGCTCTTGGCCAGCGGTATCCTGTAAGGATATGATAAAAAAATTATAATAATGCATTTAGGGCCAATTTTTCAAACGTCAGATAAAACATAACTGACCGATAAAGTATTAAGCGACCGAATTTAAGATGTCGTTTACGTGAATGACAAAAAGGTGATGTTTTCAAATTAGCCATATCTTATTTAATTCGACAAATATGAATTAACTGACTTTTGAAAATTCAGACTTTAACTTAAAAAGCTTTTTTTGTGTAGTGGGTATTTTAACAGACCAGACTAATCCGAACGAAACAAATACGTTCATATAAGTATGTAGAGAAATTGGACTGAGAAATTGAGTTAACTATGTTCCTTTCTTTTGCGGCGAATGGGATCACTATTTTATTTATTTATTTTTTCTATTTTTTGTAAGCTGTTTGTGATTCTTATAAAATGTACTCGTCGCGTCGCGTGTTTCTTAAATTTTTTTTCACAATTTTGTCGCAAATATCAGACGAAGACCTCTAAAACCGTTTATCCCAGTAAGTAAATGAAATCAAAGATTTTCAGTGCCACCAGTAAATTAAACCTTTTTCCTAACATCTAAAAAGCAAACTACATTACAGAAGGACTCATAAATGACATTGTTATCGCCCGACCTAGGGGAAAGTTATCTCATAGCTTCGATAAGTCCTTGCTCCACTGAACTAGTTGCATAGGGTATCGGCATAAACTCAGCAGATAGCAGTTCCCTGTGGCTTTGCTCATGCAAATGATGGACATAATAAAACTGGAGGTTTATGTGCTAAATCACAATTATGTTTCCAAACCGGGTCAAGTTTGAATTCGTTCAATCTTGGTGTTCCTCATGTGACTGATTTCAAAAATTCCTCTGCCATTAGTCTGTTTATTTATTTTAACTTCATTGCACTGTAAGTTGTTCAATCGGCGGGGAATGCAGAAAGTATGTATTAAACTATGTGACCAATCCTTTCGCAAATCAAGCTCTATTATTTTGTAGTTAGTTATGTAAAATAATCGCCAGTCACAGTCAGTATTTTGATATACGTAAGGCATGGCATCGGATAGAATTCCCCGTACAAACTTTCATCCCGATTTTCACTCCCGTGATTCCTCATGGACCTAATTACCGGCATCAAATATCTATGTCTGTCTCCATGGTTCCATCAACCTCGTCCCGATCAGTTCAACTGTGAAAATCACATAAAAACACTTTTTAACTAAAGTAAATATAGTCAGTTCTTACCCATATCTGGAGTTTCACTCGTTTGTCGTGGCGAAAGACTGTCTTCACCTTGAAGTCGATACCAACGGTGGAAACGAAAGCCGAAGTGAATGAGTCGTCTGCGTATCGGAACAGGAAACTGGAACGATGAAAGATGTCATTACAATAAAAGAGGAAAGAATCAAGGAAATGTATCCTTCAAAGGTTGCCGGAGGTATTTTCCATTTGAAATACCGCGAATATGTTGTCGCATATGAATACAGTTGTTAGGTCGTTTTGCTTAGTCGCAAGATACATTATCTATTACTAGCGATAACGGAGAACTTCGTTTCGTTGCCCTCGGCGGCCCCGTCCCCATTGCATATTTATTTTATTATCCTATATTTAATTACCGTTTAAACCTTCCCTGGACTTCCACGAATATTTCAAGATCAAAATCATCCAAATCGGTTCACCCGTTCTCGAGTTTTAGCGAGACTAACACAAATAGCAATTTATTTTTACGATTCGTTGATTTATTTATTCAGGTTTTGTATTTTATTTAACTGACTACTTTTAGTCTATAGTTAGATAAAATACACATCAGGTTATATTCTACATTCCAAGAAAACGTGATCGGAATATTGATAGATAATCATATTATAAGTATAACTCTATAGTTCGATACAAAGTACTTCTATAAGTACTACATAGAACTCGTAAGTATTTGAAACTTTCCAAGCAATAATTTTTGAGGGTAATTTGTAAAGTGAAGACTTGAGCCTTGCGTGCCAAAGAAAAAGTAATATCAAAGTTATTACAAGGATTTATATAATGTACTCTAAATGTTTGTATTAAACTTTGTCACAAACTTGCAAAATGAAGATGCATCAAACGTTTTCATGTAATGTGAGAAAACTGATTTTGTGAAAGTTGTTTTTATAAATGTCAACTTTCAACTAAGCAGTGGTAAAATAGCCTGGATGGCGTTAGCCATAATAAAAACAACAATTTTATTGTCCCTGTTCATCCTAAATAGCGATCATTAAACTCATTTACAAAAAACTTACTAGTGACGGCATAATATAACCTATGGAAAAAAGCGTGATGAAAATGTAGATACAGGTGTTGCAATAGCTTCAAATAAAGATAATATTAGCCCCTATTAACAAAAGAGGCACGTGGGAGGATCATTAACAGAGTATTCATATAGATACCCCGAGAACAAAGAAGATTAGCAAGAACAGACTATGTTGGCGTCCGCAGCGCAAAAAATAAAACAAGTGAGCATCTAGCTTGATGATAAAACTCACAGTATAATACTCCCTACAAGATACTCAATATTTGACAAATTGTAGATGGTGAAAAAAGACCGTCTATATCTACAACTAATCCTATTATTATCTTTAAAAAAACGTCCATATATAAAACGTTAAGGTAAGTAACAGACGCACCTTTCTAACTGTACGGAGCATCCGAAATTTTTGGGTTTCGACCCATAATCGATGTATTATTGTCCATATGCGCCCACAAATTGGTGAATATAAAAAAAGTATTATGTATCATTATTTTGTGATAACTTACCTAGTCTTTCCTACTGAACTGTTTCCTATGATTAGCAGTTTGAACATGTAGTCGAAGTTCTGGTCTGCCGCATCCTTTTGCCATTTTGGATCGCCACCACCAGCCATCTGAAACCCACATAATGTCTCTCAAAATATCTTCGAACAAGCGTATTAAAAAAAACTTCATGGCTTTTAAAACTTTGGTAATGTATGTATATACCTCTTCTTCGAGATTAGTAACATTTTCACTATTTAGCATGATGTGTACACATACCACTAATTCATACAAACATAATTAAAACGACCACCACTTCCACTACGCTATGTTTGACTACAGAAAATATCGCATAACTTTAGAACCGTTTTATATTCCTAAGCTGTGACGCAGCAATGTGGACTCTATGTACATTGAATTACAGCTGGAAATTATTTTTTAAAAAACTTTTAGGCTGGCATGATTAGCTCCTTATCATTCGAAACACAAACTGAATTAGCTCTAATGTTTTTTAGGTTTAAGTTCAGTTTCAATTTTTACTACAATATCCTGAATTAAGAGGACCGAAACAAAATTTATTATAGATAGGTACTGACGACTTTTAATTTATCTCCATATTCAACATAATATTTTTAACATTATGGAAACTATTGGAACTTTATCGTTTTAATAATGTTAATATTATTTTTAGAAAAAAGAGTATATAGTTCCACATAGATCTCTCTACCTTTGTGGTGAAGAATGCATACAATTGGTCCTATTAAAGGATAGAATGTAGGCGCACTTTTTAAAATCCTTGCCTATTGTCTAAATTACTGCAAATAATGTTTTTTTTATTTATTTAAATTACATTACATATTTTTCATGAGATCTTTTAAAAGTTCCTTTTAAAAACGTATTTTAAACTAAAAATGTCCAATTACATGCTAGAAGTGCCATTTAGTACAGATCTATTTATGGCACCTTCTAGTAGGTACGTAAACTAATGTAGCTAACTCTAATACCAAAGCTGTGAAGCTCGTTACCTTTAATGTAAGTGAATAAAAAAAGTATTTACCTTTTCTCAGTCTTCTTGAAGCAAATCAAAAATAGGACGTTAGTATCACTATTTATTTTTTATCACTGAAAATCGTTTGAGCAGTGTAACAGTACAGCACACCACCTATGGCTATCTCTTTCACATTCACCACGCAACGGGAGGCCAACTGACAGAGTTTTACGCGTTTATCGATTTCTTGTAGCTGTTTTGCAGACCCCACAAACTATACCACTTTTCGAAACCTTACAAAACCAGCTCTATCAAACACAACGTCGAACTCAGCAGATACTTTGCGATTTCGAACAGAAAATCGATAACTTGATGGGTATTTCGTAACTCACTATCACTTGTTCGTAATTTGGTAAGCACAGGTAGCCACTATTTCTAAGTTGAGTGTGTAATCCGTATGTGCGTACTCCGTCGGCCTAATTACTCAGTAATTAAAAAAATAGCTTTATAATATGCAAGAGTGAGTGATGTTTCGCGCTCACAGCTGTTGCCTCCTGCGAGCTCCCTCTCACAGTGAAATGGGGATGGGAGGAAAATTCAAGATGGCGGGCCGTTGCGCGCGCATTTTCCGTGCAAACTGTCAAACTTGGGTGGCGATAAATCTGATACAATCTTGATTTAATATTACCAATAATGGTTTGATATTGATTTTAATGAGTGTATTTGAATGTAAAATAAAACAAAAGTGCATCTAGGCACTCTTCCGACGATAATAATCTGTCGGTTATAAAAAAAAAAATACAAAATCTATCCATCTCGATAAAGAGGTCGACCAGTACGTAGACTGGTTTCAAATAATATATTTGTGAATCATGTTTTAAGTAGGTATTGTTATACTTATTTGACATAACTTTCTATAATATGTATAATATCGAGAGCTATTTTTGGACGCTACCATCTTCAAAGTTGACAGCCATTAGATTTATCTCTACACTTAACTTTCGTATCGGGGTGGAATACCTAAAATACGATTTTAAAGTATTTTGTTTACAGTTTGATTGAATTTAATTAGGTACTACGTTATTTTAGTAACTTCCAAGAGATTACTTTATAAATTGCTGCTTATTTTTTAACAAAAAACTTTATTGTCTTTTATACATACACCTTACCTGACACAAATATTGCATTTTGTAAAATTCGAAAGGCTTGGGAACGAACACTTGGGCCTGTGATGAGAGCCTTGACCCAGCTTTGACCTAATTACATACAACCAGCTTCCGATTGCTCTATCGGCTTGCTCCTGTAACTTCAATTCAATTAACAACTTGTATCAATTACATCTGTTTTACCTTTTTTAGAATAGTATAAGTTTTATTGCTGACCTAAATAAATTATTAATTTTGATATTATTTATCATCTATCAAAATCAATGCTTACCTTTTCAAAAAAAATAAACAAATATTGGGTTATCAGCCTATCACAAAAAATTAGAAAACATAACACAAGAACATTAAACCAACCAAGAATTAAGCTAAACTTAATTGAATTACCAAATTAAAACACAGTATACTAACTATTCGTTATAACGAGATTTTTTATGAATCTGTAAAATTTGAAAGCCGTAAAACGTTTCCATAACAGACGAATTATAATTTTCGAATGTAAATTTACTTAATTAGAAATACCTATTTACTTACTTTTAACAAGATATTAAAATCCATTGCCAATTAAAATCCCACTTGATTGAAGTTCGTCGGGTGGTTATAAGTATTCAGAGTAAGTATTAATTAAGTTGAGCTAAAGCCTCTTTTGTTTCAATAGATCAAACAAAAGATAACCCGCGAGCCGCGACTGAATCATGTTTAATCTACTTATCATAATTGTTGTCTTAAAAGTGTCACAATAAATTTTAGAGACATTTTTTTTACGTAAGTAGGAATTTCACAAAAGAAAACTATTCTTACAATTTTATAAATAAGTACATTTTTACTCAAAAAATATCGATGAAAAGTCTGTAAAGATTTTTAGTTACGTCTGCATCAGCTATGAATGTCAAACTATACTACACGCAGGTACCTGAATGGCTATAGTCCTATCTGAAATTTGTTCCTATACAAAAACATGAAGGCTTTGCTAGCCATCTGTTATTTTAGTGGAGTAAAAACACGCTTTGTTTCGTTATTTCGTTTTCATCGCTCGAGGGAACGTTAGCATGAAAGCGGTTCGGACTATGAGTTGTCCAAAATTAACGACAGAGGACGCTTCGAATGTATTTGTTACATTGTTAATTCATGACTAAAGGTAAAAACCCTTTGCTATTACACAGTATCTTCGTCGTTACCTCAGTTGTAAATAACTTACAGTTAACCCTAAAAAACAATTCAATGCTAAAATCAAATAATTATTAAATAATAATAAATAATTATTTGCTAATTTCTTGACTAAAAACACTGTGAAAAAAAATGACAAAACATATTTTTTATTATTTAAAATGTATTTTCTTGATTCATTGTATGGACTCAATTTTCTTCTATTGCATAGATAGGGGTTTTAATATACTCGTAACCTTAACATTTCTTTGATTTCAGACTTTTTTCATCCACATTTTTACT
Source organism: Pyrausta aurata (assembly GCA_963584085.1). NCBI lineage: Eukaryota > Metazoa > Arthropoda > Insecta > Lepidoptera > Crambidae > Pyrausta > Pyrausta aurata. The sequence goes on along the minus strand of OY757256.1, from coordinate 6,450,643 downwards.
GATGATTGTTTTAGCATTATGGTGGTTTACTTTGCATTGAGGGATATTATTTCGAAGTACATTTGGCAAATTGATTTACTGGTTTCATTCGTATGAGCTGCTTTCATAAAATTTATTGTTACAGCCGATATATTCCAAAAAATTAAATGCAATTAAATTAGTTACTTCAAACGACAAAATCAGAGTCTTTTAACAAATTTTGATTACTTTCTGTAACAAACTTTCTTTTTATTTTGTCTATTATGCTGCAAACGATATAAACACTTTATCACTTTGACGTTCCAATTAAAAACGGAAATGTTATAAATACGGAACCATTTGCCATTTTTTCAGCAGACACTACAGTTAAGTACACGATCGTTACTGGGGCTTGGTGGGCCTCGAAAATAATTGATCTAATTATTCTTGGCCACCCAAGGGAAATATTTTTACGAAATAAACATTATATTCTCAAGAGGTTGGTATTCACTGTAATCAGTCAGGTATCAAACGACTGCCGGGAGTCGCATAATAATGGAATTTCTATTGTGTCTCGTTCACACATACTTGACGAGTTAAGGGCCAAATCTGTTCTTCAAGGGTATGTTTGTGTTATAACCAGTGAAAAACAACTACTGAACATTGTTTTGTGTTTTTATGAAAAGTATTTTTGATTCTTACAATAAAGCTATCACCAGTGAAGTAATCATGATTTTATTTTATCTCGTAAGATGCATGATGTCGTCCCAGTATTAAATGATTCATAAAACTGTGTTGTAAAAACATTGTTCTTTTTTGTATGTTGAAAGCTCTATAACATACTTACTTAGATCACCTTAGATCCGTTGTAATACACATTTCGATAGACATTTAAGCTTTAATATATGCTAATAATCTATTAATACTCGTATGTATAGTGAAACGATGTTTTAACAGGCACACGTCATTCAATTGTACTAATTGACATGCCATTATTTTATTAAGCCAAATTGAACATTTTGATATCCTCATTCATTCAATCAGTTAATTAATTGATAGTACTAATATTGTTTTTTTAATTAAGGCAATTATCAATTGACCGGCAGGGTAGTTATTATCTAGAAATTATATTATTTATTAAAACTACCGAAGACATTGAAAATTAAAGTACACCTGACCTTTGTCGTCAAATATTTCTGTGCCAAAGACACGGTCGTCTACGTTATCCACGGAAACGTCTCCGAGAATAGATGTAGATGTCGCGTCGACGCCGCGGGTGACGTCACGGCGCGTCATGTGTTTGCGCCGGAGTGCCACTTATGAAACAATTATACAATATCTACTGGGAAAATGGTTTATTTTTGGTCACTATATTTACATTATTAATATAATTGCTCCTTATTTTTAGATCAGAAACATATTAAAATTTAATTAAATTTACTTAAGCACCAAGCGACAGATCGCAGCTAATGGAATCTATTGGTTGACAAAGTATGGTGTTACAATACTCAGTAATGAGTGACCAATTAAGACGAGAGAACTTTACTAAGAAGTAAGACATTTAAGAGTGTTGTTGTTAAAATGAAAAGGTGTTTGTCGTATGTTCAGAAAGCATATTGGCGCTTTTGTTTATTATAATTTAACTTTGTTAAAGTTCTAAATGGTTAAAGTGATATGTTATATAATAGTGCATAGTCTAATGCATCTAATCCACAAGGTACTAAACTTTGAAACTATTTAACTTTGTTACTCTAATTACTACTGTGTTACTTATAAAAGTACGAAGTATCTAACTACTATGTTACATCATAAATACGAACATATTATTATGTTAGAGTTAAGAAAATAATAACATTAGCACAAAACGTAACAGAATTTCAAATTTAATCATCGAAGTAGAGCGTTAGAGCAACATAAAAAGCTTTTCAGACAGAGACAATTACAGAGCATTAGTGTAGGTAATTGCTGTATTTTCCGTTTATTAGTATCTGGTACAATTACTAGGCGATTATTGATTGACTCAACTGGGTTAATGAGCGAAACGTATTGGCGACGGAACAAAAATACGGCGGCCTTTCAAAATTGCAGAGCGGTTTGCATGTCAGCTAGTGAGTGCAGTAGTAGAGTAGGGTTGTCCGTTGGCACGAACGAAGTTTGCGTTCAGTCCGCCCAGAGACCTCGCGCTCGCCGCCCGCCGCGACGTCGCGCCCGCCCTACGCGCGAATCAAATGATCGACTCAACGAACATTACTACCACTCTTTTTGTTTAGTTTACGCGAACTCTCTCCTCAAAACAAATACCGACTAGCGAACGACCGCGCGAGCTTCACTATGACTCAAGTTTTACCCAGTTTTAAAATTATTTAGTAACCCTATTTAACCCCTCTCACACACCATGCGTCTTAGAGGAAAGTCAAACCGAAACCAATTTATACACAAAAATCGACTGAAAGTTTCTGATAGCACCTTTAAAAAGTTTACATACAATTTATAAAACAATTTACACTGTTTTACAAATGGTTTTGGACATTATTTTATCCTTCAGATACCCTTATTAAATTAAGCAACCGTGACCAAAGACTACCAACTTAAAATATTATTAGGACTTTAAAAGTGTGTTTTAGCTCAAGTGTTATAAAGACAAAACATTTAGTGTGTTATGAAAATAGTTTATAGTACCAATTTAATATAATAACAGTAGTGGGTGTATAGTGTATTTGTGTATTCATAGTTTTTAATCATCACACATTGAGTTGGTAAGTTATTTTTTAACTTTAAAAAAATATTTCAATTATTTTATTTTAGATTCTAATATAAGGAGCTGTATGCTATAAATGTATATTTATAAATATATTTTTATTCCAGTCGTATTTGAAGGTTAAAATAGTAAAAAAACGGTTATTATTGAAAACCAACTTGGACGAAAATGAAGATTTTACAATCGGATCTTTAAAAAAAAAGTTTTGGAGAATTGGTCCAGCACTAATGTATTTAAGCAAAATTCTTATAAAGTATTGTATTATTTAATTAAATATATATAGTTTTGAGCTTCAAACTATACCTATGAACATATAAATAACAAGTGTTTTAACAATTCTCCACGAGTGTGCTAAAGAAGTTTGAAGTGAAATTATCACAGTTCCTGCTATTTTTATACCTCTCCCGGATCACTGTCTATTCTATGAGCCTCATTGTAAATAGTGAGTACTGGTTAACTCTAAGCGATCTATAAAGTATAGCTACGAAACTTGTGCCAAGTCCAATGACATCGCTAGATATTTATAAAACGAATTTACAATGCCAAACGCCTTCCGCGAAGGTAATATAACGTTATTTAATACTCCACGGGTTTGAAATTAACGGCTCGTTATCGCATTACAATAATTAGGTGCTCGTATTTTATCTTAATAATTTATGGGTAAATGTATTATATTTGATAGTAATAAACTTGATAGGTATTTATACATAGATGGAATTCCAAAACGTGAATATATAGAATTAAAATGATTACTATAACACAAGTGCCTAAGTTGCTTTAATTAGGATATATCAGTAAATGTTTTTTTCGTCACAAGTTGTAAATTATTAAAAAGTGATAGTCAATTCCCAGTTTTTAATAACTAAAAAGTTTTAACGCATACAATTCGTATATGAAAATAACCGTAGTCAAAGTTTTATAAAGATCATCGACAGATAAAACGCGTCGGTATCTGCTTAATAAACTTTCTAATATATCAAAAATAAACTTTCTTGACGTCACCTGGCGTTTAATGGGCATATTTTAGAAAACGCGTTACTTTATGCACCGTAAATCAGGTGTTTTCAGACGGCTGAACGGTTAATATTAACGAACCTCAATTTCCTTGGGGAAACCCTCATTCTACAAAAGTAGGAAAATGACCTAGCTTATAACAGCCCTAGCACGTATTAAACGTTTACAGACTCTATGTAAAGTTTACAAAATTTGCGTTCATTCGGGACACGATATTTTACCCCCGAGGTAAGGACACACCCACTTCAACCCGGTTTTCATTTTCAAAAATGGAACAAAATGTCAGTTCGCGCCAAAGTATTCAACAAAGAAAACTGTTAAATTGTGAAGAAAAACGTTGGATGAAAAAACATTTCTGGCTTATAATGATTTGGAATCTAACCCTTTGCATTCTTACTCGTACTTCAATGAACACCAAAATATTATCCAACTACGAAAATATTGGGGAATTTTATCTAGATACTAAAAAGTTAATAAGTAATGCCACGTCAGACTAAAATAACACATCGGGGCTTTTGTTACTGCATCGGCATATGGAAAAGGAATAAATCAATATGTTTGATCTAAAAACGGATTTAACCTGAAAACGTAAGAGTCAAAAGTCTATTTGATTTATGAGCTTGTCTATTCCTGAATGCGGTATCACATTTGTGAATGTATGTTGTGTACTCTGTTTATACTATAGCTACTTCTCGTAATATTTGCCTAGATCAGATACAGACACCTCATTACATTGTATATTATCGAAAGTCCAGTCCTTAGTCTTGAACAATAAACCTACTACGTTTTTACTTCATTTAACTACTACTATTCTGCTTCATATTCCATATAACATGATAATCACCTCCCTATACTAAGCGGAAACTATATTTCAGGCAATTTGCAATCATTAATCATGCACTTAATATTCATTGACGAAGTTTCGTACAATGGATCTAATTTTCACCCGAGGGACAACCCTCAACTTTGGTAAGAACACGCGAATAGCTCTTGAAAGTACTGAACGCGAATTAATTTTGTGTGCTAAGTACTTCCTATATACTAAGCAGGTTTTCAAAAGCTCAAAACAGTATATTCTACATTTATAGACTCTTGGAAATTTTTATTACGTATTGCTCTTAGCGCTAATAAAAAATTTATTAATAAAGTGTTACTATTTAGTACAACTCCAGTCCCATTATTTTAGTCTGTTGTATCTGATAGTAATGGAATTCCTACTTCATTGAACAATGTAATAATGATATTCTACATAGCTTTCTAGTTTTATTGTGCTAATGCGAGTTGGTTATGCCCCTCAGGCTCGAAATTAATGCTGGAGACAAAATCGTGTATTTTGAATTCAGACTTAGGGCCGGACCTCACTGAGACGCCGGGACAAGAAATGTATGGTTGCCTATTTATTGCCAAGTGAGGTCAACCAAGTGAGTGTTATCATACATTTCAATATTATGTGCTTGAATACGTAGCCGGCGAAATCCACTAGGAAACGACGCAGCTTACGAACTATCCAAGAGGGGTTCAAAGACAACAGTACGTGGACCGTAACTATTGCTGCCAAAACCGCAGGCCCTAATAAGAACTTGGCTGCGTGCAGAATCCGAATACATCAGAATTGTATACATCAAGCAGAGTGAAGAAACGCTGAAGGTTGCAGGCAATCAAAGAACACCGTTCCGGAGAGTTCACACACTCTCGGAGACCTGCAGTGGCTTGAGCAGATTAACCTTCTGGGAAAGCCTGAAGTTGCTAGAATAAAAAAGAGGGACATCCGCACAATAGGCCAATTATTGAGAGGGTAAGTGCGGAAATCACCCTAGCCAAACAACTAACTAACGTAGATTGCGACGTCGCCATTGGCGTCTCGGTGAGGTACGGCCCTTAACGTCTTGGGACTGCGGCACGTTAAAACATAAAGTGGAGAAATATGTACGTCAATTATATTCATTTGGGCAACATGCTTTTGAGCTTGAAATACAAAAATATGATGTATTTTAAAAGCTAATTTGATGTATAAATGCTACGTTATTTCAAACGTAGAGGGATGGGTGAATAAAAGTTATACATTTTCATGGATGATAAGATTCATATGTTTTGAGACTTATGGTATTCCAGTCAATTAACAATCGTGTTCCTCGATGTGCGGACTAATTAAGTACTTATTTCAATCTTCGCTCAAACTGGGTCTTAATTGGTAAAATTGATAAGCCTTGTTAAAAAAAAAACATTTCTATCCTTTTGCAACTCTACGTACCCACTAACTAAACCTCTATCCGCATAATCAAACTTGACATAAATTGTGTTAACCAAAAACTGAAGTAGTGTCCCCAAGAAATAATCATATTAGCGTGACCTAAGTCACACTTAGCCGAATTCAGTAAACTACGAGTAAGGTGGTCGTGATTTACTTTGGGTGCCTACCGACCGTAATCTTGTTATGTTTGAGTGAAATAGTAGAACTAGACACATTATATTCTAACAAGTGGCTAAGTATTACTAAGCTCAATCACATGTCCAAATCAAATCGTGCATGCATAATAATTAAACTAATCTTATTCACAACTTAGGGCCCGTTTAAACGTCTACAGTCTAACATTCGATTCGTATCTATCATAAATATCATGGTCGGATCTTTGTTGGGACGTGTATAATTGATGCTAATGAATTTACAATTACATACAGAAATAAGTGAATTTGTGAATTTTATCGGAATTTCATACGGTTATTGGCCATCATACTCTTGTTAAAGTTACAGTCTCAGGTAATAACAGTTATAGTTTCTCAGTTTAATTTAATTACAGTTCGATTTCTCACTCTTTCACAACCGATTTCTGTATATGTTTTATTTTTCACCTAGTAAATTCACGACCTATCGGATACGGTGATTGCGAAAGCATCCTTGTGCTCCTTTGTCAGATATATTGCATGAGCTGCGTCAATCTAAGTTACATCCCCGATATCGTCAGTACAGACTCCCTTAGGTACTTTGACAATAGGTCAGGCAACTAGGTCATATACACCCAGATATATTTCTGAATCAATCTTGCTGGTTCAAAAATATATGTATATATACATTATTAATGTCGAAAACCAAATAAAGCGTCGACAGAACCACAATAGTCTCTAAAACTTTTCAAATTGGCCAAAAATACATGAAGCTTAAATACTTTCCAAGTCTGATGATAAATTTGCATTATAACGTAGTCCCTTATTTTGTTGCTCAAGTACTTTAACCACCTTTAAGAGTGCTTCATATTTATTTTTGTATTTTTTGATCAAAAGAATAATCCAATTAAGGTTCAAATGCTTTCCATATTCGACCCACTCTCAGATTCATTGGCTGTGAATAAACGACTAAGTCTATCGAGTGTATTCACCGCATTAATTGGATATATCTGAAAAACAATTAGGCCCTTCCAGAAGATTTCACTGTTCTAAGTTTAACTGCCTGTGTGCTACTTAGAAGTACACAAATATATGCGTACCTACAAAGACACGCGACACACTTGATATTATTTTATTCTACAGAAAATATTCGGTGACTGATTTTCTCAGCACACGGACTGGCTGCTATGCGCCCTTGAAAAAGGAAAATATTATACCTTACGTGCTTTATATATAAATAAATATTTATAGCTTTCATGAATGACGATTTTGCGTTTTTTATTTAAATAATATTATAGTTTTTACAAAAAGCTCTACAAAACAGTAATAAAACGGTATATCGTTAGTATAAGCTATTCAAATATAATACTATTAGAATAAAGTATGTTAAAGGTGCAATTACGTATCTATACAGGATGACTTTGCAAGGGGGTGCCAAATTGAGAGGTGAATGAGATCATCAATATGAACAAAATTTACTATAGGGTCATGGTTTCAGGTGCTTAATTATGAAAAGGCAAAAAAATACGGTTTTGAACTATGGCTCCACAGTAAAAAGTGCAGGTATTGATGGTCTCATTTACCTCCTAACTTTGGCACCCCATTGCAAAGTCACCCTGTATACTATGTATTTTCTACAAAAAAATACCGTTAAAACTCGATTTCGATCCAGTTACTTCACAAATTACTTTCTTCTAAATTTAATTCCGATTAATACTGCAAAGTTATCAAGTTGAGAAATGAAAACTTTTTGGAGAAAATCACTTTAAACTTTGACCGCGAACGATAAGAAAGTATATCGTTGGTTCAAACTTTAAAGGCGTGTTTAAAATTCGTCAGGGTAATAGAAGAATTCGTGGGCGTCAGTTAGTCCGGAAACTGTCGGTGTCTGGTGTTAAAAATTACGGAGGTCGGTGCCAGGTGAAAACTGTTTTACATAACTATAGAAATGAATTTAATAAAAAAAAACTTACGACTAAGTAGAAAGCTGGCTCGTTCTTAGCTCAAAGAATAAGTATAACTCATTGTCTCCTTGTTTCAAAGTAACTTCAGAAATTTATATGATTATATGAATGTCTTAGTTTTTTGGTATAATAAATTTAAATGATTGAAATGACAGCTAATAACGGATGTAATAAGCAAAGGCAAGTTATAGGGTATTTGCTTAGTTTTACTAGCAATCTATCATTAATCAAAGCTATTTGTATATGAATTAACTTACGATTATACTATATTCCCCTATTGACCTGTCAAGCTCCGACCAATAGATAGTTGAAAGAAGAAGAAGTCAAATTTATTGTTTCAACTCCGGCGGGCAATTCCACAGGAAATCCCATTTTCGATGCGTCCCCAATGCAACATGAACGTACATCACTTCGTATAAAAAACAGGTAAAGAATAGAATGTGACGAGCACCTACAATCGTCACCGCAGTATTTTTACACAAGTAAATTTGAAACCGGGTGTGTCGCCAAAGCTGTCTTTGATGCAATCGATAAGGTTTTAAAACGAGTGTTTGTGTTTTTTTTTCTTAGATTGGGTCTTCTCTTGGCTTGATAAAACCAATAGTAGCATAGTCAAAGTCGACGATTAAACAGACCCACCAAAGACCTATTTTTGAATCTCTCGCGTTAAGATGGCGTGTGATATTTATTAATTAAAGTTTAAATTTAGAATGAAAATCACTTGAAATACACAGAGGGGATTTGCAAAAAGATAGCTCAATTTTGTGAGTACTCACTTCTATATGTGTCGCGTGATTTTCGTTGATTTTTAATCGCTTTTGAACGAAAATTTAACGCTGTATCCAAGCAAGTGATTAAAAACAGGGGCCCAATTCACTCTAAGTTATGTTGTTATCATTTTGAAACACTGACTAATGTAATGATGACGAGTTTTATCTTATTTGTGAATCTGGATGACAAGCGCTTAATTCGTATCGGTAGAACATCATTTCATCAGTTCACCACAGTATTCATGAATGATCCCAGCGACCCGTACGTGCGATAACGAAAATCCTTTTATTTTTTTTTACAAAAAAACAGTGTGACTTTGAAAACATTGGCAATATTTTAAACAAAGAAACTACTTATGAATCCCCGTCCCTTCCACATATTAAAATGAAAATCATTGTTAAAAACTATCATTTGATGACACCGAGAAAAATCATATTAAACACTTTAGAATTGATTATTGCTTCAAATTAATCAGTCAGGTATCAAACGAATGCCGAGAGTCGCATAACAATGGAATTTTTATTGTGTCTCGTTTACACATACTTGACGAGTTAAACTAATAAATTAGTTTTAAAGTAACTTTTATTAAAGTAACAAAAAAATTACTCCGCCTAAACGGATCCCGGAAATTGGAGTAAAACTTTATTATTTTTCGCGGTTTGATCAAATCAATTGATTTTCATTTTAATATGTGGAATGGACTATAAATCATGAGTAGATTCTTAGTTTAAAATATTGCCAATGTTTTCAAAGTCACCCTGTATAGGGTTTTTAAATACGGCAGCATGGGTATCATCTGTTATTTACTATGCCCATTTATTTAATTGTAACCAACGTAGTAAACCATTTCCCTGACAATTATGTTTACGAGCGCACTAGTCTAGGAAATTGCCTGTGAGCGGCGTCATGCGAACAGCTGACTGAGTCCCGGTCGCAGGTGGACGCGTAAGTAAATATAGAACGTCGTTGCGCGTTCATTGTCACCGCACGCGCCAAGGCCCAACAACAAATTGTTGGCCCATACGAAACAACAGTTACGTAAAATTTGCGAGAAAAACCCCTCTTACTACGGGTCAGGTCGGTTCACATCTTGGGTGTCAAATCTTTGGATAAAATGAAGACGAGCCTTTTAGTATACCTCAGTAGAAGATGTTCTATAATATACACCCGATAGTAGACAATATGTCAATTCAGCCGTCAACGTGCCACTCTCTCATAAATAGATAGTTAAAACAAGAGTGGCTCCTATCTTGGAGTAGGAAGACTTCTTCCCATATTATAATTGTCCTGCCTTCGTCTCTGAGATTTAATTGACCATGTAGTAGGCCCTGCTACGCGTCCATTCACTCGCACACAGGTTTAGCGCAAGAAAGAGAAGGTAAAAAACTAGTATCCCTCCCTCCTTCCTGCGCCTCACAGCACAGCCAGCCGCCTGTCGCTCATTCGTGTCCGTGCGCGCGCGCCGTTCCGACGCACGCAGTAACCACAGCAAAAAGAAAAAACCGTTAAGTTTTTTATTTCGTGCTAAACGAAAGTTACGTTAATGTGATATTCATACTGAAAAAATTAAAATGTGAACGTGAACTGAAGTTAAACGCATAACCCAGCGTGGCTGCTACATGCATGCTTTACGCTTCGCGGCCGAGCTTTTACGAGATACTAGCCAGTCCGCATTTTAACGCTCCGAATCAATACGCGATATTGATCTGTAGCAATTTTTTGGCCGAGCTGGCACGTGATGCCAGCCAGTCCTAATTATCTTGAATCGAGACGTATGGTATGCGTTGCTTTCAATAAACCTACCCTTATTTTCATTGCGTTTCGACAAATGAAAAAAGTGAACTAATGGGGCCACAAAGGCATTTCATTAAAAATGTTAAGCAGCGCTGACGACGCGCCATCAGGGCCTCTCAGTGTGAAGCGTTCCTCGCCCACACTCATCAAGCCCCAACAGGCATCATAGTGTGTCCTGCCTATGCCAACGCGACGCCATGCGCCGTGAATTGCTTGTTTGTTACGGTGAACTACCGTCCAACAATCCTAGCGCTTCAACGTCTCGCGCTCGAAATCAGAATCCGACCAAATAAAGGTAAGGTCTTTTTTCATTAAAGCTAGCTAAGCTTGAAGCCGTACTACGTGTTACGGGCTACCGTATTCCATTCGTGGTAAAACCACGACCGAACACTTGACTCAGTCAATCTTTTGACATAGATTGGAATTGAGTTTAATTTGAGCTTTTACACTTACAAACAAAAGGAGCAATATATATGTTTTACTAAGTACTTTTTTGTAAGCACCGAAAAACAATAGTGGCAGCAGATTTATTTCAAATCTAATAAATTTATATTTATTTTGTACATTTTTACCTGAAATTTTAAAAATGAAAGACTTAAGAACACTATAACTGCCTAGACTGATAAACATAAGTACGTATAGTGTTACCTGCGATGCGGTGCACGCTCCTTATTTTTTTCCCCAAAGCTCTAAAAACGGTACTTTATACATCGATACTACATAGCTCACAATATTATGGTCCTATGTCTGCAATTGATTACAACTCTTTTTTATTTATTTCTGGCTAATGGCTATAAAACTTGTCTTGCTAGACAATGCTATAGAAAACATAACATCGCTTATTAAATGAAATATTTAACATTACTTAAATATCGAAGTTTACGGATTGTATAAAAAGAAGACAATTATTATTTTTTAAGTAAGCAAGTTCTTACTTACATTTCTGTTTTCTACTCAATGCATATATGGTTGGGTCCATATAAGAATTATGTAAAACTGATTTTATTTACTCATTTATTTATTGCTCACAATTTAAATAGCTATGCTAATAATATTGAGCTTTGCTCATTAACTGGCATTTGTATGATTCTGAATGGTGGAATATTTACAGTAGGTACTTATTCAGTCTTGAAATCCAACTAAGATTTGTTTCACTCCTCAGTTAATAATTCGGTACAGCTTAGATTTTATTAACCGACGTAACAACAACCAGCTGGAAAGCGTAATGTGTTTTTGGTTTATACCAATGAGTTTTCTTGTTAAATTGCGAAATCAATATAGCACTACCGTCATATTCGATTTAAATAGGTAGACGGTAATTAATTGTTTTAGATGCTATTTTATTTTTCGAAAAATATGGTGTGATATGCACTAAACTTTTCATGTATGCTTCTTAGATTAAATCGTCGCAAAGTTCGGTACTTAATGTGGAGTCTGAAAAACTAAATAAAGATCTGTGTCCATTATCTTCAGAAAAGATCGCCTTTTCTTCAGATAATGGACACAGATGCCTGATGCCTGAGCCACCGCCAACAAAAAATTGTGACAACCATAGGTCAACTTGAATTGACTTTAGTTTTTTATGGGCTTGTTTTTTTTTCTCACCATTTACCACCACAAACACCACCGAAGAATAATTCAAACATAGAATGACCTATTGTTTGAAGTACTATTATTATTCTTTATATTTTTTGGCTATATTTATTCCACTATTTACACACCTACGTTAAAGTTTGGATAAATAAAAGACATGGTCATTATTGTACAAATTACAAAAATCGATCTTTTTAAAACAAAAGGCAGCAACGCAGCATCAAACCTAAATTGCACTACAAGCATCTAATTTGAGTTATTGGGAATATAAACTATGCATATTTTTCCCACTATATTCTGTGATTTAAGAATTAACTTTATCGAGTAAATATCTTCTATCATCATCAGTTTTTTTTCCAACTAATCACATACACCCACTCCACAACCATCTCCCCAGCAAAGCCACTATGATATTAGGAAACCATTCATATGGAAACATTGCTGCATTAACTATAAAACAGATTATATTATTTTATGAATTGTATCGTTTAATTGATGTTTAAAAGTATTGAATATACTATGTTAAATAAATTTTCAAAGGAAATCTTGTCTTAATATTCACCAATTACTTAGGTATGGTGAAACAATTGCCGACCACAAAATAATAACCGATCATGGTCTGCCAAGTTTTAAGGCCGTCTTATTCCGTCAAATTATCTCATAAGCCCCGCCCCCTTGTTAAAAGTGCGGGGCGCTTCCCCCACCAGCACCCCCGCACAAAACTTTTTCTGTCAACTTTGTCTTACAAATCTCGTGTATAATTAAGCCATCTAGTGTTTATTTAAGGAACAAAATTTTCTTGAATAAGATACTTCATGCGCTTTTGTAAGTAACATACCCACGCCATCTAGCAGAACCCCTAAGAACTTTTACAAAATGGTTTCTTTAGTACACCATACATGCTTTTTAGTCTAAACGTTTATCGAAAGAACAAGGAACGCAAAGAGTGGCATTTCATTCTCACACGACTGGTCAGCACTTTATGCCAGCAACCTGTAACCATTATAAAAACAAGAAAGAATATCCGATAACATTTATTATATTCTTTATTGCACTTATAAGATGTACAGAAAATAGGTACAAGAAGTCACAATGTGAACAAAGGTGGGCTTATCCCTAAAAGATACCTCTTCCAGCCAACCCATAGGTGTAGGAAATGTAATGTAATAACATTTAGGTGGTTTATATTAAGATCCTTTTTGTCGACACAGTTATAGTCTCACTACTATCTTCCATCAGTCTTCCAATTGATGATGACTGAAGACCATTACAGATATGGCACTTCAAATTTAGGGTTCCGTACAAACCAGTAGGTATATAAGTCAAAGTTCACCCATCACGAGAATTTTGTCATGATTTTTTTTTACACACTGAAATTCATAACATTTCAAATCATCATCATCATTCTCTTGCCATGTTCCCAGTTTATCTAGGGTCTGCGCAGTATGTTTCACGCTTCCGTTTAACATTACAAATATGGAAAGCTAAATTAAAGGCAAAGGTTTCTTTATCGTTTCAGTAATCAATAAAACAACAATTTTACGGATTGATTTCGCGAACGTTTATTTTTATTTCCGTGGTCACAGGCAGACAGTCTGCCTGTGACCACGGATGCTGTAAAGCATTCGAAACGTCAGGCATAAAATAAAAATAAACGTTCGCGAAATCAATCCGTAAAATTGTTGTTTTATTGTAATGAGTATTCGCGTAAACTTCAGAACCAAATATGTGTTTCAGTAATCCTTTAATAATATCAAAGTTTTTTATTTACTAGTCGTCTCCCGCGACGTCGCCCGCGTATATTTTGGATGTCCCGTGAAATGGTTCAAGTAAATTAATGGTTTAAAGTAATTACTATCGAGGTCACCCACACCACGCTTAAAATACTCGCTTAATATCAGCCTGAACTATAAAAATGACTTGACTATCATGTGTTAGAAAGTAAGAAAATAGTAAGGCAAAAGTAGTTAGTAGTAATCTCTCATTTAGATGCAATACTTTTTTCGGTGAAGTTCACTATCAAATATACTGAGCATTGAACTTGGCTATCATTTTTCACATTGATGTTTTTGTTGGGATATCATAACTTTTTATAGAAATATTTATTTGCTTATTCATAAATCATTAATACATATTTTGTGCAAGCTTCCATCCACTTAATTATAACGGTTTCAGACCCTACAATTAAAAAAATTTCTTTTGTTTTCAGATTTTTTCCTTCGCTTACACATTATTACCTAGCTAGATGCCATATTTCAACTGTCTAGGTTTGTTAATTAGAGCACCGCACCCACACAATTACTTTGATAAACCATATATGGTTTTGCCATGTTTGACTTTTTGTAGTCTAGCTTATAGACCTTTTTTACTATAAAACTGTAATTTGTCATGGGTTTCTTTATATCCTAATCACACCGCCTAAAATATGTATTTTAAAATATTTTTGGGACACCTCCCTACAAGGAATGAATTATGATGAGCATGAGTTCCTACACCGAAAGGGCAACACCAGGGTTTATCTCATGAATCGTGATAGTAAGACAGTTGAAATTTTCAGGAAGGATGTATTCATGTTGCCGTTGAAAAAACAAAAACTTAAAAAACAGTTTTTTTTTCAGGTTGCTCTCATACAACTTATCTACTCTGATAATGATAATAATGAGGGGCTGCCCCATTATTAGGACTTCATATCTTTTGTATGGGACTCCCTGACAACAGATATGATGTTTATGCCATTTTCTTAGATAATGGTACGGAACCCTTCGTGACCCCGAAGCGCCATTTGGCGCTAACTACAAGATTAATAGAATTATTATGTGTCACAAACACCAAAGTTGTTTTGGATATTCAGTAACAGCAATTTGAGGAACGGTTATAAAAATAAAATTAAGACAGTCTCCACACATTTTCGACAGAACAAAAATTGAAAAAAATATTCAGATTTGACATTTCTGAATGCAAATATAATTGGATTATACTGAGTAATCTCCATGTTCGTCGCTCAAGTCCATGTCACCAAATAAGAGATAGATAGTCAATGCATTATTACTACACGATTCAGAAAATGTGTACGTACGTACGTAAATAACATGGAAACCTGAGTTCCATACACGAAGAGAGCTAGACCGACCTTAACTTAACCTCCAATGTTTGTATTTTGTCACAGGAGTCTAGATGTAAATAAATAAATAAAATTAATATAGACCTATCACCTAATAATTTTCTCCCTCCCTCAAATTCATATAATATTTTCTCGTCTCCAATATACTAGAGTCACCAGGGCACAGCTTTAGCATTTGAGATTACTGCTAAACCTACAGTTATGGTTTAGCTCTGATTTTTCCAAATAGAGAAAATGTTCAAAACTACAATAATTTGACATGAGTGTTTTATGCTTTTTGTTTATATTGTTACTATAGAAACGGATTCATCTCTACGATTGGTACAAAAATATAGTTCATTTATTCACAACAATTATATATGTCGCTACAGCCTTTCTCTTTTTATTTTGCTTAACACGTAGAGGTTGGGGGTTCCATCCTCATGGCATTGAGGAGATTTATCCGCATGGTGATGATGTTTTTGATACTAATTTTCTTTTTGAAATTTATTTTCATTGTTATGTAGTTTTTTTAATAGGATTTGCTACTTTAAAAAAAAACCTAAAAATTTAATTAGTTTTTATTTTTAATTTTTTTTTATTTTAAATGTTAAAATGTCCAAAAATTAAAATAAATACTTATTTCGTTTTCTAAAAAAATATTGTGACTATGTAGAAAAATATTCATGATACCCCCGATTTGAACTCGCGACCTTTGATTAGTATAAGACTGGTGCTGATCCAACTGAGCGTGACGCGGCGCGGCGAAATTAGCTATTATTAGTTCTTAGGTGTTTTACGTAATTAAGTACGCAAATAAAATTGCAAAAATTGACATAGGTCCAGCGTTCGCAGTGGCGTCAAGGGGAATGAGGAAATGGTATCTCGTGCTTGTCATTTGAATAAAAAGATAGCGCTATTTCTGCTTGCATGTATAGAACAGAGATGACACGACGATCAACTGTTGCGTCAAAGTCGTTGCGCGAATCACCATCGTCACAAGTGTGAGAATCACTAAATCAGTGTTTTATGAATGAAAATGTTAATAAAACTGGAAAAAAACGATTGGACGCCCTAAACATCTTTGGTGTCTAAAGTAATCTTAAAAAGACAATTGGAAGAATTTGCTGCTTGTAAGAAAGAATACAGACTAATGAAAAAAATGGACCTTTCTTTGCCTGAACATAACACCGATAAAAACTAAAAAAAAATCATTTGATTCATAGCTGAGATCTCACTTATGTGGTCAAAATGTATATTCTTATAATCCCCTGTTCCTCACATCTGTGTAGCTTGAGCAAATCAAGATCAAAAAAGTCGAAATAGGTCAAATAAAGTGTTTTTAGATATTTCGTTATTCTGATCTAAATAACAAACATTTTGAAATCATTTTAACATGTATATGTGTAGAATGGAATTACCTACTAAAATATGTGATTTTCATAAATATAAGTCCAATAATTTGAAAACTACATAGAAAATACGAAAAAAAAGGGGCCCACTTCTGAGGCAATTATTATCGAGCAAAGTAATTACAATCGTGTTTCCAACCACAATCCAGCTTTCTAGTAATCTTCTTCTATAACATATATAGATTCGAGATTTAAATAATTAGTGTTTCCATGTTTAAACTCAATCGAAACATCGTAAAAATGGAATATCTGGCCCTTAACATATTTTTTGCAAATGTTATTTTTTACGCTCGTTCTTATACTCTTGCGCCGTAAGACGTCGAGTAGTTCGACGATTTATTTATAAAACCTGAAAGTAATTTATTTATTACAAAGAATAATGCTTGAATCTTTTTATTTATCATTTATATTTGAGGGTGTTTTAATATGTATGAAACCAGTGTTCCCTGGTGACATCGATCTATGACATACTTGTTGTAACACGACATATTCATTTACTTTTGGACTTCTTGTCACAATAGGTACCCTAATTTTGAATCATCAAGATTTATTTTACACTGCTCATAATATTGAAACAAGTCTCATCTGAAGCCAAATAAGACACAAATACATTGGCGGCACAATAATTGCGGAAATGCACATTGCCATTACCACCAAAAAAGAAGAACAAGTCACAAATATTTGTCAAACTCATAGAAAATATAAACTTAAATAAAAATAAAGTATCTCATCAAAACCAAATCGATAAGATAGGATCGCATTTTTTTTATTATTTTTTTTAAATGTTACCCTCAGTAATTCAGATATATTTTATCCAGTCAATATTTATGAGTATTTTTTTTCCGACTATGCGCCGACTATCGAATACTCGGCGAACATTCCTGTGCTGGAAGTCTGAAGCGTCATGTTTAATATTTCGCGTAGATAATTTCAATATTTTTATTTTCTACTCCATCTAATATCCTTCTAACTTACATAGCTAAATCTTTAGTAAATCTAAAAAAAAAAAAAAATTTAAGCTTGATTAAAACATTATTCTCAATCAGTAAATACACGAAAATACCAATTTTGTCTCAGCTTTTTTCGAGCGCCAACTGGTGTTTTTTACAAGGAACTATGTCGAGACTTCCGCGCCTGGTTGATAAGTTAAATATTAGGCAAACGTCGGGTTAGGTGGTACCAAAACTTCTATCGGAGAAATCGTTTGCGCTCGTATGACCTTATAAAGCCACAACGCCCCAAGAGGTCGTTTCCAAGCTTCTTTAGAAAAAAATTAAATCATTTAATCATTACCTACTTCCTTAATGCTTTCAAGTTTTGATAACGATAATATTTCAAATTCATTGAAATATCGTATTCTTATTGTAACCCAGAAAATAATAATAGCGTTGATATACACCGATGAATACATCTAAAATCTTATATACCCACAAATGAACCAACTATTTTTGTTTACCAATAATCTTACACTTATTACAACAAAACATTTTCTTTAGAATTCAAAATTCGAATAATAAGTATTTTGTTTTCGGTATACGGCTGAATATATTTCAAACAGCTGAATAAATACATAAATACCCAATACTTAAAAGTAATCGAATATCATGCGTGTATTTTTTACAAATCTATGATTGTAAAATACGTTAAAACTGCAAGACAAAAATACTCTCCAATACGCCCGTTGAGTGCATTAAAAATGATAGGGCGCTGGATGAGAAGTATTTCTGTATGTAGCTTTCGCAATCTGTCTCAACAATACGTATTTCGTATTTATTTGCAATTTTTATAACAGACCAAAAAAAAAAAGGGAACTAAGAAATTTTCGTCCTATTTCAGTTAAGATTACTAAAATTATTATTGTATTTACATATTCTTGGAGTTAAACATTAATAATATATATATATATAATATAAAAAAAAAACTAATAAATATCTTCTTTCTTTCCCATTAAAGAAATTACTTATCATGCACCCATAACAATAGTGCATAATGCCAAACATGGTAACATAAAACATTTTTGTTATTTAAATGATCATTTTAATAATCAAAGATTACTAATTGTCCTGCCTTCGTCTCTGAGATTTAATTGACCATGTAGTATGCCCTGCTACGCGTCCATTCACTCGCACACAGGTTTAGCGCAAGAAAGAGAAGGTAAAAAACTAGTATCCCTCCCTCCTTCCTGCGCCTCACAGCACTGCCAGCCGCCTGTCGCTCATTCGTGTCCGTGCGCGCGCGCCGTTCCGACGCACGCAGTAACCACAGCAAAAAAGAAAAAACCGTTAAGTTTTTTATTTCGTGCTAAACGAAAGTTACCTTATTGTGATATTCATACTGAAAAAATTAAATTGTGAACGTGAACTGAAGTTAAACGCATAACCCAGCGTGGCTGCTACATGCATGCTTTACGCTTCGCGGCCGAGCTATTACGAGATACTAGCCAGTCCGCATTTTAACGCTCCGAATCAATACGCGATATTGATCTGTAGCAATTTTTTGGCCGAGCTGGCACGTGATGCCAGCCAGTCCTAATTATCTTGAATCGAGACGTATGGTATGCGTTGCTTTCAATAAACCTACCCTTATTTTCATTGCGTTTCGACAAATGAAAAAAGTGAACTAATGGGGCCACAAAGGCATTTCATTAAAAATGTTAAGCAGCGCTGACGACGCGCCATCAGGGCCTCTCAGTGTGAAGCGTTCCTCGCCCACACTCATCAAGCCCCAACAGGCATCATAGTGTGTCCTGCCTGTGCCAACGCGACGCCATGCGCCGTGAATTGCTTGTTTGTTACGGTGAACTACCGTCCAACAATCCTAGCGCTTCAACGTCTCGCGCTCGAAATCAGAATCCGACCAAATAAAGGTAAGGTCTTTTTTCATTAAAGCTAGCTAAGCTTGAAGCCGTACTACGTGTTACGGGCTACCATATTCCATTCGTGGTAAAACCACGACCGAACACTTGACTCAGTCAATCTTTTGACATAGATTGGAATCGAGTTTAATGTGAGCTTTTACACTTACAAACAAAAGGAGCAATATATATGTTTTACTAAGTACTTTTTTGTAAGCACCGAAAAACAATAGTGGCAGCAGATTTATTTCAAATCTAATAAATTTATATTTATTTTGTACATTTTTACCTGAAATTTTAAAAATGAAAGACTTAAGAAACCTATAACTGCCTAGACTGATAAACATAAGTACGTATAGTGCCACCTGCGATGCGGTGCACGCTCCTTATTTTTTTTCCCAAAGCTCTAAAAACGGTACTGTATACATCGATACTACATAGCTCACAATATTATGGTCCTATGTCTGCAATTGATTACAACTCTTTTTTATTTATTTCTGGCTAATGGCTATAAAACTTGTCTTGCTAGACAATGCTATGGAAAACATAACATCGCTTATTAAATGAAATATTTAACATTACTTAAATATCGAAGTTTACGGATTGTATAAAAAGAAGACAATTATTATTTTTTAAGTAAGCAAGTTCTTACTTACATTTCTGTTTTCTACTCAATGCATATGGTTGGGTCCATATAAGAACTATGTAAAACTGATTTTATTTACTCATTTATTTATTGCTCACAATTTTAATAGCTATGCTAATAATATTGAGCTTTGCTCATTAACTGGCATTTGTATGATTCTGAATGTTGGAATATTTACAGTAGGTACTTATTCAGTCTTGAAATCCAACTAAGATTTGTTTCACTCCTCAGTTAATAATTCGGTACAGCTTAGATTTTATTAACCGACGTAACAACAACCAGCTGGAAAGCGTAATGTGTTTTTGGTTTATACCAATGAGTTTTCTTGTTAAATTGCGAAATCAATATAGCACTACCGTCATATTCGATTTAAATAGGTAGACGGTAATTAATTGTTTTAGATGCTATTTTATTTTTCGAAAAATATGGTGTGATATGCACTAAACTTTTCATGTATGCTTCTTAGATTAAATCGTCGCAAAGTTCGGTACTTAATGTGAAGTCTGAAAAACTAAATAAAGATCTGTGTCCATTATCTTCAGAAAAGGCGATGCCTGAGCCACCGCCAACAAAAAATTGTGACAACCATAGGTCAACTTGAATTGACTTTAGTTTTTTATGGGCTTGTTTTTTTTCTCACCATTTACCACCACAAACACCACCGAAGAATAATTCAAACATAGAATGACCTATTGTTTGAAGTACTATTATTATTCTTTATATTTTTTGGCTATATTTATTCCACTATTTACACACCTACGTTAAAGGTTGGATAAATAAAAGACATGGTCATTATTGTAAAAATTACAAAAATCGATCTTTTTAAAACAAAAGGCAGCAACGCAGCATCAAACCTAAATTGCACTACAAGCATCTAATTTGAGTTATTGGGAATATAAACTATGCATATTTTTCCCACTATATTCTGTGACTTAAGAATTAACTTTATCGAGTAAATATCTTCTATCATCATCAGTTTTTTTTCCAACTAATCACATACACCCACTCCACAACCATCTCCCCAGCAAAGCCACTATGATATTAGGAAACCATTCATATGGAAACATTGCTGCATTAACTATAAAACAGATTATTTTATTTTATGAATTGTATCGTTTAATTGATGTTTAAAAGTATTGAATATACTATGTTAAATAAATTTTCAAAGGAAATCTTGTCTTAATATTCACCAATTACTTAGGTATGGTGAAACAATTGCCGACCACAAAATAATAACCAATCATGGTCTGCCAAGTTTTAACATATTTGTTGCAAATGTTATTTTATTACGCTCGTTCTTATACTCTTGCGCCGTAAGACGTCGATAGTTCGACGATTTATTTATAAAACCTGAAAGTAATTTATTTATTACAAAGAATAATGCTTGAATCTTTTTATTTATCATTTATATTTGAGGATGTTTTAATATGTATGAAACCAGTGTTCCCTGGTGACATCGATCTATGACATACTTGTTGTAACACGACATATTCATTTACTTTTGGACTTCTTGTCACAATAGGTACCCTAATTTTGAACCATCAAGATTTATTTTACACTGCTCATAATATTGAAACAAGTCTCATCTGAAGCCAAATAAGACACAAATACATTGGCGGCACAATAATTGCGGAAATGCACATTGCCATTACCCCCAAAAAAGAAGAATAAGTCACAAATATTTGTCAAACTCATAGAAAATATAAACTTAAATAAAAATAAAGTATCTCATCAAAACCAAATCGATAAGATAGGATCGCATTCTTCTTTTAAATGTTACCCTCAGTAATTCAGACATATTTTATCCAGTCAATATTTATGAGTATTTTTTTTTTCCGACTATGTGCCGACTATCGAATACTCGGCGAACATTCCTGTGCTGGAAGTCTGAAGCGTCATGTTTAATATTTCGCGTAGATAATTTCAATATTTTGATTTTCTACTCCATCTAATGTCCTTCTAACTTACATAGCTAAATCTTCAGTAAATCTAAAAAAAAAAAAATTAAGCTTGATTAAAACATTATTCTCAATCAGTAAATACACGAAAATACCAATTTTGTCTCAGCTTTTTTCGAGCGCCAACTGGTGTTTTTTACAAGGAACTATGTCGAGACTTCCGCGCCTGGTTGATAAGTTAAATATTAGGCAAACGTCGGGTTAGGTGGTACCAAAACTTCTATCGGAGAAATCGTTTGCGCTCGTATGACCTTATAAAGCCACAACGCCCCCAGAGGTCGTTTCCAAGCTTCTTTAGAAAAAATTAAATCACTCAATCATTACCTACTTCCTTAATGCTTTCAAGTTTTGATAACGATAATATTTCAAATTCATTGAAATATCGTATTCTTATTGTAACCCAGAAAATAATAATAGCGTTGATATACACCGATGAATACATCTAAAATCTTATATACCCACAAATGAACCAACTATTTTTTTTTACCAATCATCTTACACTTATTACAACAAAACATTTTCTTTAGAATTCAAAATTCGAATTATAAGTATTTTGTTTTCGGTATACGGCTGAATATATTTCAAACAGCTGCATAAATACATAAATACCCAATACTTAAAAGTAATCGAATACCTATCATGCGTGTATTTTTTACAAATCTATGATTGTAAAATACGTTAAAACTGCAAGACAAAAAGACTCTCCAATACGCCTGTTAAGTGCATTAAAAATGATAGGGCGCTGGATGAGAAGTATTTCTGTATGTAGCTTTCGCAATCTGTCTCAACAATACGTATTTCGTATTTATTTGCAATTTTTATAACAGACCAAAAAAAAAGGGAACTAAGAAATTTTCGTCCTATTTCAGTTAAGATTACTAAAATTATTATTGTATTTACATATTCTTGGAGTTTAACATTAATAAAATATATATAAAAAAATATAAAAAAACTAATAAATATCTTCTTTCTTTCCCATTAAAGAAATTACTTATCATGCACCCATAACAATAGTGCATAATGCCAAACATGGTAACATAAAACATTTTTGTTATTTAAATGATCATTTTAATAATCAAAGATTACTAACTATAGAGGTGTCAACTTATTTTTGTAACAACATTGATTTACTCCGAACATCTACATGGTCAATTAAATCTCAGAGACGAAGGCAGGACAATTGGATGATCAAACGAACTTACCTGTAAGTGAAGTTCGATCCAAATTGTCCTGACTTCGTCGAAGAGATTTAAGTTCCCACCCTTCCCAATTCCCATAGATACGTGTATTTTCTGCAAAAATTGTTGCCACCCGTACCATAAATCAATGTTGTACATCTGGAACATCGGTCTCCTTGCTCTGAAATGAATGAGCGACAGGCGGCTGGCAGTGCTGTGAGGCGCAGGAAGGAGGGAGGGATACTAGTTTTTTACCTTCTCTTTCTTGCGCTAAACCTGTGTGCGAGTGAATGGACGCGTAGCAGGGCATACTACATGGTCAATTAAATCTCTTCGACGAAGTCAGGACAATTTGGATCGAACTTCACTTACAGGTAAGTTCGTTTGATCATCCAACTATAGAGGTGTCAACTTATTTTTGTAACAACATTGATTTACTCCGAACATCTACATGGTCAATTAAATCTCAGAGACGAAGGCAGGACAATTGGATGATCAAACGAACTTACCTGTAAGTGAAGTTCGATCCAAATTGTCCTGACTTCGTCGAAGAGATTTAAGTTCCCACCCTTCCCAATTCCCATAGGTACGTGTATTTTCTGCAAAAATTGTTGCCACCCGTACCATAAATCAATGTTGTACATCTGGAACATCGGTCTCCTTGCTCTGAAATGAATGAGCGACAGGCGGCTGGCTGTGCTGTGAGGCGCAGGAAGGAGGGAGGGATACTAGTTTTTTACCTTCTCTTTCTTGCGCTAAACCTGTGTGCGAGTGAATGGACGCGTAGCAGGGCCTACTACATGGTCAATTAAATCTCTTCGACGAAGTCAGGACAATTTGGATCGAACTTCACTTACAGGTAAGTTCGTTTGATCATCCAAATGTAGGTACTAGCGTCTAGCGTTCGGGCGTATTATTCAAAGTTCCTTCAGTGAAACTTTATTCCTAGTTCTTCGGTATTGAATCAGTAACAAAAAGATTGTTGTTGTGTAGTCACCAGAATCGCCAAGAACAATTATAGATCAATACGCAAAACAATAGTTACAAAATGAAGGAGAACTAATTGGTAATGAACTAAGTAGTTTGCCAGTAAATATTGTCCAAATCTCATCACTGTCACGCCTATCTTTACTTAACCCTGTTTATCTCAACTCTAGTAATGACGTATAAGGTTCACAAAATTCGAATATTCTAGAAAACATTAAAAAACATATCATTTGCGTCATATTTAAGAAGTACGAATAATTATGACGTTAAGTTGACGTATTGCAACATATAAGCTTTATCAAAAGCTTTAGTACTGTATTAGCTTACTCTCCAATCATGCTATAATAATATTCTTTGTACGACCTTACATCCAAGTCAGATTTATGATAGACTCTAATCATCCTCAATAAGTTTATCTTTTCCCCGCTTACAGGAGCTCCTTCAATATACAATGAACATGTTGCCTTCGCGAAATTGCATAAAGATGATAAAATGATGAAATCCTAGAAAATTCAATATCCACCCCTGCTTGAGCAATGTTATTTTCGTATACGAAAGTAAAGCTTTCTCGTTTTTCCGAGAGATTGAAAATTCTTATCTTATTGTATTTTTTACTCTGCTGACAAGTTTAATGCTACGTATTAATGTACATGAAAACTGTTCGGTTTCTTTAATAAAAAGCCACAGTTTAAGTTTACGTGCAGAGTATTTTAAATTTTACACTAGAACAATAATATTTAAACTATAATCGATTAAATCTATTACTTTTATAAACACTGTGTGTACTGATTAAAATACTTAGCCTGCCTTCGCAAATGGGCAAACATAAAAATGCATGGAACATTGATTAGCAAACCTTCATTATGTTTGCAACCCAATAACTCACTCTAAGAAATCTGGTTCAATGAAAATGTTAGAGGATACTTTCATATTTCGACACAAGAAAGATTAAAACTATTATCAAATCCCTAGAAATCTACTTATTATCTATTCGTGTTACCTACTATAGACATTTTCGTCTACACAAAGATATAGGTATCATTTATCAACAGCAGGCTCACCTAACTTTGAAGTGGCATTCTATTCATAGCAAACTCGGATAGATACACAGTCACAGTACCTAACTATTGACTTTGATAAGTCACACAAACTGGAACTATAGCAAAAGGTCCCATACAACTGGATTACACGGGTCACTGCCTCTGTTTGCCGTATTAATCTCGCTCGAATGTTTTGACGCGATAGATTTTGATTGTGACAAGGAAACTGTGAAATTGTGTCATACCTTCGGAATAGGAAGTGGAATTCTGAGGAATTTACGTGGCCTATAAACTTCCGGTAAAATTCGCGCGCCATTGCAGTATACCCAAAATCTGCCCAAGATATAGATATTAAAGTATTAGGAGAGTGAATTATGTATTTATTTATACCTGCATCCCTGTATTTACTTAGATTACTTGTACTTTGATAGGTACCAAATATTAACATTGGTAAATCAATTGGATTCGTTCTTCTGTATTTTTTATTTGGCTTATTCTAGAAAAGCTATTATTCTTAATTATAAAGTTACTTCCTAACAGGCAATAACAAAACAAAAGTCATCACATAAGTTCTTACATCCCAAAAATTTTCGAGATGCTTTGTACAGTATTTGAACTCGAATCGCCTCAGAAAATCTTTTCTCGGCCATAGAAGCTCTTCTATCGTCAGTGCGTACAGCATCGAAGTGAAAACTCTAGTCAGTCTTATTGCCTACACCGAGAGTAAACGCACGATTATGAATTATGGCTATGTTCATTGTATGGGTCATTGCAGTCGTTTTCTATGTGAATATCCACCACAAAAAGATTTCAAATGCTACGTACCCCGTTTATATCGTCAAAATATAAAAAGGTGTGAGGCACTATTACGATAAAACACAAAAGAGCAATAATAGTTTTTCCAGATACTTTGTGATTACTTTACAATCATTTATTTATTTATTTACTTCACGCCAATTTCACTTTTTCATACCTGTTTATCTACTTCATGCTTTCAGCAGTACATAGATTAAATACATTCCTGATTTTCTGCCAATACTTACTTTCTAAATAATAAATCCATCAGCTGGAAACCTTAATAACTGTGAAACGAAATTAATAACTTAATAAACGTATTAAACCAGCAGGATGCCTTTTGCATTCATAAAAAAATAAATTAAAAAACTTCCCTAAACATTTATGATTTCATTTTATTAAAAATTAATAAAGTAAATACTCTAGCTAGTTAATCAACATCGTTAACAAAAACGCTACACATCTCTTGATGCAGTAGGTTAAAAATGTCGTGATGTCATCTACTTATTTGTTTAAAGTGAAAACCTATACTATTTTACAGAAAACACAACACGACATAGGTACTTTCAAAACATATTGAATCATTTCTTTAAATAACAACAACTTGAGTTCGTGGAACTGAAAGACATCGATCGTCCATTACAGTCGCCGTCGTATAATTGTTTCGTTGGCCAGCTGTTGATTAAGGGTAGTCTACATTACCAAATGCTTCAGGCTGGTTCCCACAGATGGTATGAGACAAGCTTTGAGCTAACGGGCTCATGTTAACGCGTCTTAATTAAAAGCAACGGCATGTTAAGTTCAGCTACTTAGAATTTACATGTTTTATGATACGGTGGCTGCATGGTAATAACAAGATTACTGTTTATTTTTTCAGTACTTTATATAGTTTTTTTTTGCTTTAATAATTTATTTCTCTTAATAATTACAATTAACTTAATTAGAGACATAAAAACACTTACAAAATAACATCGGGAATCGCAAACAGATGCATTCACATGTACACTAATTATTTTTAGTGATAACTAGTGGTCCCAGCGAACTTCGTTTCGCCCCCAGCCCCGTCCACCCCGGCCCCGTTTTATGAGAATTTTCTTTGCTATAAACCTCACGGAGCCCGAGACCTTTCCAACGAATGCAAAACCGTGGAAATCAGTTCGTGCGTTCTGGAGTTAAAGCGTCAGGAAGGAAAACCCGACTTATTTTACATAGTAGACTAGCGGTCCCAGCGAACTTCGTTTCGCCCCTAGCCCCGTCCCGCCCCGGCCCCGTTTTATGCTACAAACCTCACGGAGCCCGAGACCTTTCCAACGAATGCAAAACCGTGGAAATTGGTTCGTGCGTTTTGGAGTTATAGCGTCAGGGACGAAAACCCGACTTATTTTTATATAGTAGACTAGCGGCCCGCCCGCGACTTCGTACGCGCGTTTTAGTTTAACTCCGTTCCCATAGATCTTAGCGAAAATTTATAAGCCTATACGCATTAAACTATGGCCTTCCCTGATAAATTAGCTTTCTATCATATTTTATAACCTTACCAATAGTTCCAGTGAGTAGCGCGTTCAAACAAACAAACAAAAACATCCAGTTTTAAAATATATAACAAAGAAATGCGTACAGACAATAAATGTTATATACTTTATGTACACACAACATGTAGCCCGGTATAATGGTCAAACTTACACAGGGATATTATTATTTTTATTTTACAACGAAATGGAAAGACTTCGTACGCCCTATCGTCAATCGTATATTTATTTCAGGTACTACAATGACCAGGCTACTCTCTGCGCTTACACAGCATCATGTCACATACAGGCTGTGAGAGAAGCAAATTCCCTCAAGTCTTCTCTCGCTACCTTAAGAGTTTGAATTTGAGCTTTGATTAAAGTAAAATAGCGGTAGATACGGCATGTCATACTAATTGTCAGCTAAAAAATGGCACTACACATTCCTTACGTCACACGTCTTTTATATGTCACCCGCACACGCAATCCAATGGAAATTAGGCGACGGGGGCCTGATTTTAGCGGTCCACTTTCAAGTGGCGCGTCACCTATCTTCCGCTATTTTACT
The DNA here is from genome assembly GCA_963584085.1 of Pyrausta aurata. Classification (NCBI taxonomy): domain Eukaryota; kingdom Metazoa; phylum Arthropoda; class Insecta; order Lepidoptera; family Crambidae; genus Pyrausta; species Pyrausta aurata. Next base: position 6,422,363 of record OY757256.1, on the reverse strand, counting down.
TTAATCAAAGAATTTGAGCTTTGTTTATGGTTATTGGTTATAGCGAATACCTACTCTACTTTCTTGAATTCAAATCGTAAATTGAAAGGGACAACTATGTAAAGATCTACGCCACCATCATCATCATTTGGATGTTCCAAAAGCCGTCCACTGCTAAACATAGGTCCCCCACGAAAAGTTTGCAGAAAAGTTACAGATTGGACATCTTTCGACCACAGGAGCAGCGTAGAATGTCCACCGACAATATGAACATACGATCTGCAATCTACACTGGACACAGACCGATTGATACCTACGCTGTTTAAACACAAAAAAATATTATTTACTATTCTAAGGAATAAAATCTCTCCTCCAGAGCAACATCAATAACAAACATGTGTCAAATACTAAGATGATGTAATTTTTTTAAGATGACGGACTAAGAGAACAGCTGTCAGATTCAAATTCACTGTCACTAACATCAAAAATGACATAGTACGACTCAAAAAAAAGATTATTTTCTAGAATGAGTGAACAATTAATAATGATGTTACTTATACATTCTACGGAATCGTTCTATAAACCTCTCAATCGATACATTTAAAATCGATTTGTCAATATCGATACTTTCTTATCGATACATATTAGTCGATATGATAATTATCTTCCCTATCAAAATTCAAAAAAAAACTTGCAAGGCAGATGTTATGATGAGGCGAAAAATAATAGATTTTTGCGTTGGTTTCATCAAGATAATTTAATTTGAGTGATAGATATTAGGTAATCTATGGTAAAATAAAATAACAATGTAAGGTCCTCATTGGATACTAATATAAATCGCTAGGATAGAAATACATCATGCAGACACTTTTTCAAGCAAATATAGCCATAATATTTAATGGTATACAAATTACATGACAACTGATATTTGCCGGCCCAGGATAGCTATAATATGTATAAAACATACGCAAGGACACAGATCCGACACGCAGAGACCTTACTTAGCTATATATTTAAATTTACTTACAAATTCAATAAAATTTACACACATGTAGCTACAATTATGACGAGGATATGGATCTGTATCCATCAGGTATATGCCATTCTTTGATTTTTAGTGATTATATTATAGTATATATTTGTAACTGTTAACTCAGTTTAGCTCCATACAAAACATATTTACAATTACACAGTAATACACTGATCCGAAACGGAAAAGATATTCAAATAAGTGTTCATGAGCCCATTATTTTACATTAAAGCATATATTAAAATACTTATGATTTACCAAACACCTTTTAATAATAACTTCGTTTATAGGTTGCTCGGATCCCTCTACCTCTATAAGTGATTACACTCACACTCGGCCGTTTTCTTAAAAATAACCACCTTAGATTGACCGCTAAGTAATTAATAATTGATATTATTTTAATGAGGACAAAAACGGTAAACATTCATTAAGTTTGACTATGGCGTACAATTTCAAATTTTAGCATGACTTTGTCGTACAATTTCAAATTTTTACACATGACTATGTCGTACAATTTCAAATTTTATGTCATTCAAACTTATTACCTACTTCTTGGTCCCTTTTAATTTGTAGAAGTTTTTCTTCATAAATAATTAATAAATTACCATTGTCACAAAAGGAGGTCTGGACTAGAAACCCCAAGGCGCCCAGTACAAAAGAAATGTATCTCACTTGTATGGATATAAAAATACCTAGTCCGTTTTTATTCTATAAGTCGAATATTGTAAACAATCTTGACATTTCTTTGTAGCGAAAATATTCCTTTTAAAACAGCCCGAGTGTTATCTCCCGGTTGTATCTGTAAAATATATTCATATTTGTTTTTTTTCTAACAGATCTTATTGTTAAGGTGGAATCGTCATATTAAAAATACTATGACGTCATAAGGATAATTTTATGCCGTAAGGATAATATCATTAATCAGTCAGGTATCAAATGAATGCCGGGAGTCGCATAATAATGGAATTTCTATTGTGTCTCGTTCACACATACTTGACGAGTTAATGTTATTAGAATATGTATTAACATACGCCAGGCAGTAGTGTATTCTCGTAGCGTTTTAGGTACACCTACGAAATGTCTGGATTCGAAGTAAGAACTTTGCTCTCTAGAAAAAAAATTGACATTACGTTTAGAAATCTTAATCTTATCGTCTAGAAAAAAAAAACATCACCCATATACATAACTTGGGTACAAACAAACGCTCATGCTTATCTCACATCACATCAAATATTTGCGGGATTCGAACCTGCGACTGCAGCTGCGCAGGGCATGTAGCCTGGAGCGCAAACCACTTCACCCAACATCATGGCCTTATTAAAACTAACTAACTACCTGCATCCTACATACAACACAACTACGCAATTTTCTTTGTTTAGGGTGGGTGGCAATATCTTAACGCCGACTGATTGTGATCACCCGGTTGACAATGTTATAGCAGTCAATCAACAGTTCACCACTCACCACGTATGGGTAGCTTTTTAATCAGATAAGTACTATCTATTACATTGCACGCGGTTGCCGCCATGACAATCACGTCCTCACACTGCTCTTCTTAGTATTAAAGCGCGCACTATCACGCCCCAGTCTATGTCCTGTTGCGACGTAATATGAAAGTTCCCAAATAGAACCATACTACCTGATTATGAAGGAAAATCTTAACAAAAACATTTCATTCTCCAATTTAAAGCTATAATATGCTTTTGTTGGTGGTGCTAAAACCAAATTGACATTTCTGCCTTATAAATTGTCTCTTTTCATGAAAATTGTATGTTTTCTCAAGCAATGTATTTTTGACAAAACGATGTAAAACTGTCAATTTCACATAAGTCAAAGTGGCGTAAAATAAAATAAAACGGCCATAATCAAATTAGGCAAATGATACACTTGCGAAGTAATTTGTCTATGGAATAATTACAATTGACTTTCACTCATTCTCTATAGTTAATCGAAGAAAACCAAAAAATCTTTCCGTTCAGTAATGACAACTGCTAAGCTGGTTAGACACAAAAAAGAGAAAAAATATGACTGACATAAAAATGTGACAGATTGCTAAAAAAAGGCGATGACAGATCCATTTTTCGGCGTACTATTGAGCTTACGTCAGCCTGGTCAAATATTCTGTCTCAGATTATGTCAAATGACTGTCAAAAATGAATTAAAAAATATTTTAATCGTAAGCACTAAAGAGTATTGACATCAAATTCGAAGCAAATCACCCCCATAATAACTTTGCACCCCTTTTTAACCCCCTTAGGAGATGAATTTCAATAAAATACAAAACAAGTCTTCCGTCAATTTTGTAAAAGAATGTGTATGCAAAATTTGAAGTAGATTGGACCAAGGGATCTGGTTGTCCCATACAAACTTTGCACCCCTTTTTGACCCCCTTAGGGGTGGAATTTCTGAAAATCCTTTCTTATCGGATCCCTTCGTCACACAAAGAACACACCCTCCCAGTTTCAGGTCTATACAATCAGCGGTTTAGGCTGTGCGTTGATCCATCAGTCAGTCAGTCAGTCATTCAGGACAAAGCATTTTATTGGTATAGATTACAGATTACAACTACATTTACAAAATAAAACCATAAAATTATTTACAATACAAAATAATAAAATAAGAAGAGCAATAGCTAAATTCATTTTGGCTGAACTAAAACGAGGAACAAGCCATTCATTAAACATTAAAAATATTGCGGATGTATTTAATAAAAGTTCTGTTCGAGCTGATTATTCGGTCGCATTCGCATTTGTTCGGAAGCGTATTACCACAAACTATAGACTGTAACTATCTGTTTCAGTTCAGTTACTATCTGACTTTTGTGGTATTACGTATCTTTAAGTAGATTGCTGTTTCTAACAGATACGTTATAGTAACGAATTAACATTATAAAACTATAATAATGATAAAAAATATTATAATAATAATTTAATTTAATTCAGGTGCTCGTAACGTAACTTATTTAGAAAAGCCCTAAATATACCGAACCAATCCAGAGGACAAGGTTGACCGCCTGGCTAGCCAATGTGCTAAGACATCTGAAGCGAGATAACCTTCCTACCCAGACAATCCAGAACAGTGCTATACGGCGCAGATGTACTAGGAGACTCGACCCCAGATGAATGGGGAATACGGGGTTGGAAATGAGGATGAAGTTGCTCGTGCCCAGTGGTAGTGTAAGTTTAGCAACTCACGGTGCGGTCGTGTTTGGATGGGTAACCATTCCAACCATATAAGTGACGTATGTAACGGGCATCTCCGTGCTTCGGAAGGTACGTTAAGCAGTTGGTTTGGTACTATCGGTTGATAGTAATCGTTAAGCCTAGTTAGAGTCACCATGGCAACGCTGTAAAGAATATACAGCGTTATCGGTACGTGCAAGCGAGATAGACTGTTGACAAGACTCAGTTGACGGATAACCGTACCTCCAAAAAAGTGCCGCGTGAACACACCAAGGTTTTTGCGGGATACAATAATACAGCGAAGGTAAATAGAAACAACAAAAACACTGAAAAAAGCAAATGAAGGAGATACAATAGTCTGTGTAAAATTTGATAACTTAATTAGATACTGTTTGCACAAAAAAAAACTTTATTTAGCTCTTATTCAATAAGTCTTATTAAATTAATTGAATCTTTACTAGAGAGAGATACATTTTCGACTTACGATTAAAAATATTTTCTAAATCGAAGTTTTCCATCTACACGTTGATACAGCTGACCGTGTTTTTATTGAATGTCTGCTGTCATGTCTAGTCTAGCTTAAGATAAATGAAGTCACATTTTCTGCACATAAATATTTATTTTGGATTATTGAAATAATTACAAAAGATGTGTCTTCGCAGAAATGTTCCCTCTCAATTACGAATTGAATTTTTGGATCAATTTTCTCGGTCATTTTATCGCTAATAGGTTTATATCCCTTAATGCTATTTTTGAAATATCTGGATATGAACATAAAATACAGTGAGAATAATCAATAGCATGTTATGACTAACTGGCAGTCATAACAAACTATTCATTAATTACTACAATACCAAAATATGAACAGGACTGAGTCATCTACATCGATGATATTGTACTAGAACTATTCACGCGTCCAATTTTTATATGCTGGCCCACTGTCAAGTGTCAAAGCGTCTGAGAATTGAATTCCTCGACCGGTGCCAAATAATAGCCCGGAAGGCGGAACAAGTATTTGATATAATACACTCGTATCTGTGTATTCTTATCATCTTACTTGAAGTTTTAATTGAAAATGATTTGTTTAATAAAGTTTTGAAGTGCAACGGCCCTCGCAGGGGCTATGAGAATAGACCTGACATTTATTACTTATATCACTAAATCGCGCTCATGATAGTGAAAAAAATTGGCACGCGTGATATTCATATAGTCGCAGGGATTTGAGTTGTCTACTTTATATCTCATCATCATCATCATCATCATTATCAGCCAAAGGACGTCCACTGCTGAACATAGGCCTTACCCCCACAGTTTTCCACATCGGCCGATCACAAGCGGTCTACATCCAGTGTGATCCTGCGATCTTTACAAGGTCGTCTGTCCATCTTGTCGGTGGACGTCCTACGCTGCGCCTTTGGTCGATGGGTCTCCAATCTAGAACTTTTCTGTATATCTCAGTCCGACCTAACTAGATGATTTAAATTGTATGGCACAACTTATACTAATAAATATCTCTTAATTTGCTCCTATTGCATCAATAATGATTAAGCACCGAGTCAAAGTAATATTTAGCAAAAACAAGAAAGCTGAAATAGTCAAGTCATGAAAACAAACTTCGAAAAAAAGCGCTTTTTTACGGAGTCCTAATTTGCTTATGGGAATCTAACGGTCAAGTGTCGCTGTAGGTACCTACTCAGATGATAAAATTAGGAAGAAATCGAGTGGGATCGAATTAAATGGCTTTCATCGCATAATTGTCGAATCCCTAATTCGTTTCTGAGAGTGCTCTAATAGTATTTACTCGCGTAATCCGCGCGTAAACGATGAATCCGGTGCCTCGACTTAACTTGATTAAAGGAAAAATACGTTTTCACCTAAAGAAAATCTTTAGGTGACATAAATAGTACATTTCACATAGTAGATGTGTGACATTATGGTGTTTCTTTACGAAAAACTTGTCTGCAATTCTCACTTTTGTTAGGGAATTAATTATTATGATAAATCTGTATGATGCTGAGTAAAATGTTTTCTAAAGACTTAATTGTGTATTTTCAAGAAAAGAATGTTAGGCTTGATTCATTCAGCTTGTTCTACGAGTCGTGACTTATCGTGTGATAAAAAGTGGCCAAAAGGCTGTATGTCAATGACAAAAATACCTAACGTTATTGATTAAATAAATGTGGTGGAAGATAATTACATTACTTTCATTGATCAGCCCCAGTATTCTTCAATGATCAGTTCAAATATGAATCCAAAATCTCTTATTAATAATTTTGTCAATTAATCGCATTAATTTTTAATGCGATTACTTACTCGCAATGTTTGATATTGGCTATACATATTGTTTTCTGCTGTGGGCTAACATATTATGTTTATTGTTAACGTTATTAAAGTGCGTGTAATTTTATTGCTCTTCATTTTATAATTTTATAAAGAGTATAACATCTAAGATCCTTCGCAAGAGCTGAACTTTAAGATGTTTTGCACTTTTTTCAGATGGAAACCACATAAACACTCCTTTGAATAAATAGACAAAACAAATGTGTTCCCTAAGGCCTCATTCATATTGTACTAGGGCAGGGCCGTTAACTATGTTACGGACGACCAAAGGATCTGTGCAGACGAAGTATTTGTGACCGTCATATGACAAGCATTTTCAGTTTATTCTGATGATAAGGTGCTCGTAGCGCAGTGGTGGCAGCGCTTGGGTAGTAATTACCAAAGCTAAGCAATGTACGGTGCGGTCGTGTTTGGATGGGTGATCATTCCGACCATATAAGTGACGAGCATCTCCGTGCTTCGGAAGGCACGTAAAGCCGTTGGTACCAGCTAATATCAATTGATATTAGTAGTTAAGCCCAGTCAGAGGCCTTATGGGCGGCTTGATAACATCTGACAGCAGTGTTAGTCACTTTTCTTGCAAACACCCCTCCACTAATCCGCACTGAGCCCGCGTGGTGGAGTATGGCTCAAACTACCTCATAGTTGAGGTAAGGCCTTTGCCCAGTAGTGGGACGTTAGCCAACTTTAATTTACTTTACTTACTGATGATTATCATACACGTGTAATAGAATAGAATAGAATTAATCTTTATTTCAGACAATAACATCCATAAATAAATATCATATAACAAACAATAAAAATTACAAAACGGCGATTAATAAATAATTACAAATTAAAAATTAGAAATAATAATCATTGATTGATTAGAGGTAATTTTTTGAATTATATTTAAATCTTATTCTAGGTTTGACTTCTTGCAATCTGTCTTATAATGGGGCAGTCATACTTTTGGGCAATTGTATTTAAAATACTGTTGGTACTCCCCCGCAGTCTGCGCAAGCAGGAAGCTGCCTTTTTGCGCATTATGGCACCAAAACCATCTGTGCGAGTAAAAATAAGTGGCGGTATCACCGGAATGAGTGGCTACAATGGCGGCTACCGACTACAAGTGACAGCCACCAGCAATTTAAAGGAAGTGATAAGCGACAGCTATACAGGGTGTTTCATGTAACATGTCAAGCCGATGCGTGGTAATAGGTGAGTACCATACCTATCCATTTCACCCCCATGTATGTTAGACAAATATTTATAGTTTAGGAGTTATAATTTTTTTTCGATATTTTTCATGATGCACCTAGACGATATCTTTAAAAAATTATAACTTTTTTTTGGGTCCTTTTTTCTCAGATATTTTGATCTCAATTGAATGCCCATTATTTGCAATATTATGAGTAAAATAATCGCCATCCTAAATTAGACACGAGATACAAAATTATTGATCGATACTAAAAAATATTGCATTAAGCAGAACCGAATAGAATTTTCAACATAAATTTAAAAATATAAAAAAGGTTTTCCATAGTTTATGACTAATTTTTCAAAACTGCTTGACTTCATAAACTTTCATTACAATACAAAAAACGATCTACTTTATGGGTAATTTTTAGCTTAAATCGGCCGTTGAATGTGGCATATCGGAAATATCTTGATTTTCATAATTTTTATTTTTATTGTTACCTTTGCATATTTTTATCAAATCTGATATTTAGTGTCCCTCTATGTTTAAATAGAACTCATTTGATAACAAGTACATATATTATGTACCTACTACTATCTTTAACCACGACCATATGAGTTAATAAGGGATCCAAAATTTTACTTACATTGCACTCAAATTTCGTACTTTATTAACAACAAATAAACAAGAAATAATTGAAACTAAGACATGCATCATAAAAATCATCTACAACCCATTTATTCACAAACTAAATCATTTCCTTGAGGCTTGGGAAAGCTAAACTAATCCTTTGAGCTAAGAACTAGCCAGCTTTAGCTTTTTGCCCAAGCAGAATTTTCATTTTGGGTCGGGCTCAGCCCTCAAAGCTGGAGCAGTTAGTGATTATGTGATTGCGCCAAAATAAAATGCTGCTACTGCCAATAATTATTAGTGCTCGCTAGTCCCTACCTTAAAGGTTTAGCTATCCCACGCCACAAGGAAATGATTTAGTTTGTGATTGGTTGTAGATTATTTTTACGATGCATGTCTTAGTTTCAATTGTTTCTTGTTTATTTGTTGTTATTAAGTTCGAAATTTGAGCGCAATGTAAGTAAAATTTTGGATCCCTCATTAACTCATTATGGTCGTGGTTAAAGTTAGTAGTAGGTACACAATGTATGTACTTGTTATCAAATGAGCTCTATTTAAACATAGAGGGACACTAAATATCAGATTTGATAAAAATATGCTAAGGTAACAATAAAAATAAAAATTATGAAAATCAAGATATTTCCGATATGCCACATTCAACGGCCGATTTAAGCTAAAAATTACCCATTAAGTAGATCGTTTTTTGTATTGTAATGAAAGTTTATGAAGTCAAGCAGTTTTTGAAATTAGTCAAAAACTATGGAAAACCTTTTTTATATTTTTAAATTTATGTTGAAAATTCTATTCGGTTCTGCTTAATGCAATATTTTTTAGTATCGATCAATAATTTTGTATCTTGTGTCTAAGTTAGGATGGCGATTATTTTACTCATAATATTGCAAATAATGGGCATTCTATTGAGATCAAAATATCTGAAAAAAAAGGACCCAAAAAAAGTTATAATTTTTTAAAGATATCGTCTAGGTGCATCATGAAAAATATCGAAAAAAAATTATAACTCCTAAACTATAAATATTTGTCTAACATACATGGGGGTGAAATGGATAGGTATGGTACTCACCTATTACCACGCATCGGCTTGACACGTTACATGAAACACCCTGTATAATACTACACTTAACCCATTTGATTGTTCTCGAAGTTTTACAATTTGACGTTTTCATCCATTTTTAGCACAAGCCGTACCACTACTGGCTACTTTCGTTAGCCTACCCGGCAGTAAAAAAGTGGTGCTAAGAGACACAAACCACAGTGGTGGCCACTAACCATCTTCTTTAGCACGATAATAAATTAATGGGTGCCTAGAAACAGGAGTGTTAGCCACTGGCCAGACCAGCTTGGTTTGCACAGTAATTCAAGAAATTGTGATAACTAACAGAAGCACGTCTGTACAGTCACCTAGCGCCTACATTTCCAATGCATGACTATAGGCAGCCCTTTGGAAGTATTGATGTATGAAAAATAAATGCGAATTGAACATGAAAGTTAGACGCATGGGGGTAGGGCAAATACGCCTGGGGGACATTTATTTATTAATGGAACGAATGCGTGCCATGTGGAATTATTTATTCGCGTCGAACTCTATGATACCCAAGACACGCTACCTACAGCGTAAACAGCTCAGACATTTTGGAAAATGGCGTGAATGTTTTAGCGCCACATTTTTTATTCATAGATTATACTATTTATTTGCATGCTTATATTAATTATATGTATGCTTTTAATATCTTTATTATTCATAATTGAAGCTTGGATAAGTATCTTGGTATCTTGGTCTTGATATAAGTATCACTGAGAATGAGCTGGCCCAGGTTTTAATGAAAAGTCAAGTTCAAGTAAAAGTTCTTACTAAATAGCGAAAATATTTTGGTGTTTCTCAGTCATTTATGAAAATTGTTAGGCTACATATGAAAAATATAAAAAGCTAAACATATATATTAAAAATATTTACTCTGAAAATTTGAATAAAAACTTGACGTTTCTTTAAAATACCAGGCTTTTATATCATACACTCTTAGGATAATGGAATACCTTATAAAACGTCTACGTGAACTTTTTAGCATTTGAGCCTTTCAGAGAACCTGCCTTTGAAATTTTAATTCATTAAAAACATTGCTGAATATATTTTATCAACGTTTATTTTAATGCATATTTAAGTTAAGATTTGGTTCCGTCATAACTTTATCAATTAAAAATTAGCTTTTCAATTGGTCTTTAAAACTTTTGGAGTAATTGCTTTTCACGAAAATATTCAAAGCATTAAATGCTTTATGCGTTTCTAATGATTTACAACAACATGACACGTGTATTTTAAGATTGCTAAAGCTTTGTGTATATTAATTAATACATTTCCAAAGTGTTTAATGTATACAATATATTAAATTTACAGAGTTTATGAATTCTGATGCTTCTGAAAGGTTTCTGAAAACGGGCCTCGGGCGGTATGGGAACAGAAACATTAGTTACATGCCCGCAGATAATAGTTTCATGTTATAGGAAGCTTTGAAATACTATATAGGTAAGCGTACTGATTACACACTTTAACATAACTGGATTACCCGGTATTAAAGGCGGTATTTAATTAAATTCAAACTTTGTCGAAAACTACTGACATTTAATTATACTACAAGTGCTTGTATGACTTGCTCGTTCGTAGGATTCATTGCGGTATCTGTATAGAATGATACAACTAGATAACTTCACCTTTTATATTTGGATGAGCGGTAACCTTTTGAATAAATAATAAAAACACTTTACTTCAAAGTATGATATCATCTGCTCATTTTCATTTTTATAAAATATTCGCTGTTTTTTTCTTTGTTTTTAGCCATTAAATATTAAGTTACGTAGATGTCAAGTATTTTGAAACGATGCCATATGGCTTATCTAAGGCAATTATTTATCTTATTAACGGTACATATGGCGGACTTAATGCCAAAAGCGTTCTCTACCAGTTAACCATAAGTATAAACAGATAAAGTTCAGGCGGCGCCAAGAAGAAAAATTAAGGGACAAAAGAAAGAGCGTGCAGTTAATACAAAAGGTATATAAAACAATGATAAAAATACATAAGTTACCACGTATTACAGTAATACCGTATTTATTTGTCTATTTGGGACTAGAAAAATATCAAAAAACATATTACTTCATGAGTAATCTTACCCTAATCTATCCCTTTATAATTGTTATGGCCAAGGGACCGGATGTCAGAGTAATCTCATGTAAAAGTCCCGAGACGACCCGCCGTCGTACAACCGAGATCCACTAAGGATAATTTGCTTCCAGAGTTTGACATATTTTGATAGGCCTTTATCCGCCATTTCAATAGCAGCTTTCCTTTAAGGAAACTGCCATATGAAAATGGATCTGCCATTTCTGTGGTAAATAATAACAACATAGAAAGATCATAGATTGGTGCTCGAAAAATTGCGACTTTTTATACAATTTTACGTGTTCCTTTATTTATTACCTACGTATTTAGCTATATAGTGTCAATGTGTATTAGCTATACAATGTAATGTCTATTAATTAATGTATTAAATATTTTTAGAGACGTAAGACTGATGCGGCATTGCAGACAAACCTCATTGGTTTTTGTCAATGTCTTTTAAATGTTTTATCAGTTTAAGTTTTTTTAAATGCTATTTTTTTTTTAATCTGCACACACATTATAAACACACTCCACCCAACTGGTTAAAATGTTACATTACAAAGGCAATGAACTGTTAATTCTTCACCCCATAAATAATTCTGGTAATAAAACGCAATGAAACCTGTTTGGTTTCTATTGTTTCACCATTAGCCAGTTCAGAGCCCATAAAAAACCGATAAACGGTGATTTCAGCCTCAACAAGTGTTCATAGTGAAACGATTAGGCGTTCTCGCACTTGGCCGAGTTACGGAGCTCTTGGCCCAGTAGCAGATTCGCAGTAAGACTGTACGCAGCCCAGCGAGTACAGTAAATTCTAATTAAATTATGCCAATTGGTTTTGTTTTTACCAACTTACAAAAAAAAATTAGGTTATCAATTCGACAGTAGTTATCAGTAGGTATCAGTAGTATATAACTGTTCTTTGACAGTGTCTGTGCCTTTAGTACTTCTGTGCTTTGTGTAAGCTACTTACAGCTAATTTTTCCTTGAGCAGGCAAGGCCCTTTCTTGTATTGAGGTATTGAGTTTTACCTACCAACATGGTCTGTTCTCCTTTGGTTGTGACGGCTCGCCCATACAAATCCACGCGTCTATTTTGGCAACACGCAGCATGTTTGTGCCAGAAGTCACAATGTGGATTAACAATCAACGGCGATATTTCAAGACAAAGATCTCAGGTCTAGAGCTGAAACACAGAGATATCAATACCAGACACGACAGGAGTAACAGCTATATGTATTTACAATGTATTTTATACCGACTTTTAAAAAAAAGAAGGTCTTTAATTCGACCTGTATGGTTGTGATATTTTTGAGTATGATGAACTAGTAAAGCTTCCAAACACTATACTAAGTTTCACAAGTGTATGTAAGTTGATATGTTTGTCCGCGGATTTCTCAAAAATAAAAAATATATCGTTATGAATCTCATTTAGTTCAGTTAGGTATGTTCTAACCTAGGGTAGGTACAGTACAAGTTTCATCAAAATCGGTTATGTAGTTTTCAAGATATAGGTAAAGAAATAAAAATCAAGAATTAAAAAATAACCATCTTAAAAAACTCACAGCTTAAATAACGAAATTGTTTTCTATTTAGAAGAAAAAATATCATTTAGAGTCGGTGCAAAATGGGTACTGTTAGTGCATGTGCATGGGTACTGGTACTGTTAGTACCTACGTAAATTCTCCTAAATAGAAGACAAATGCATAATTAAATTCTTTTTAAAGGGGGTTTTAGTCATCACAGTATTACTACATTAAGCTTTATAAAAAGTCATTTCACCTATTCTAGGAAGTCTAAAAACCTTACATTTATTTGAATTACTTTTGGCAGAATAAAATGAAATTTCAGTAGAAAATTTCATTTAATTATCTAATGTCAACTATGCTAAAGGAGAGGTGAAGTACATTTTATGATCATATTGAATTATTAAACCCTTGGAGCGTTTGTTATTCATTACCATGCATTCCTCTTCACAAGCATTGCGAGAAAATACCACCCGTGTATGTCTATTTATTTTCAATTATGTAATAATAAACGTGGTGAGGTAAAATGTAATTCAAAAATAAGAGAAACAGTATAATTTAATATTGCTTCATGATAACATACAAGATCAGTAACATCTATTTTTTAAAATGACTATGCATTTGCTTTATGATCTTGTTTAAAAAAATAAGTATTTATTTTGAAGTTTTTAATCGATAGCCATATTATATATATTTTCGAATAGTAATCAGTCAGGTATCAAACGACTCCCGGGAGTCGCATAATAATGGAATTTCTATTGTGTCTCGTTCACACATACTTGACGAGTTAAGAATATTTTCACGCTATCTGATCGACAAAGTTCAATTATATTATGTCATGTAATGTTGATGTAAAATGCCTTACCTCGGCTCACGGGCCGTAATATTGTATGAAAATCTATTATTCGATAGTCGGTGAGATGTGGCTCAATTCGCCTGCACCTTCATCCAGCGAAGAGGAGATACTCGTAGTTCGAACATCGAACGCTACTACGCAGCGGCATCAGCAAATATATTACGTTTTTTAATATGTAATTAATTTTTAATTATTTGTACAATAATATTTGAAGCAAGGATGGGTAGCTAATTTCAGTTGATGTGTACATTTTTAGGGTTCCGTAGCCGAATGGCAAAAAACGGAACGGAATGTTATAGTTTCGTCAAGTCTGTCTGTCTGTCTGTCTGTCCGTCCGTATGTCACAGCCACTTTTTCTGAAACTATAAGCATCACATAGCTGAAACTTGGTAGGTCGGTGTATTTTGTTTACCGCTTTCTGATTCCCCCCCCCCCCCCTCTAACTTTTGAACTAAGAAAGTGAAAATTTTGAGAAAAATATATGATGTAGATCTTAACAAAAACTTGCAACGAAAATGAATGGTTTGAAGGAGATCGAACCAGTAGTTATTGAGATATTGCAAATTTTTAACAACCGCAAATATAACTTTGTCTTTCATACAAACACTATGAAAAACAAAGTTATTTTTGCAGTCGCAATATATTGTGATGGTTTCGTTAAGTGAAAGTAAGTGGACCCTGAATTCAGTTAAGGGTGGCACGGAACCCTCAGTGCGCGGGTCCGACACGCACTTAACCGGTTTTTTTTCAATGATTTGATACTGAGCAGCGTGGCGCACCAGTGAATACCTATATGCGTGTTATTAGTTAACATCATTTTATTTGCCTCACAGATTTGTGCGTGAAAAACAGTATTCACCTCGGGCATAAAGGTGTCTTTGTCTTAGGCGAACTTAAATCTCTAGCTACACTCAGGATTTTCTATTACCTCCCTCGCTGATGCTCTGGAGTAATCCCGTGGATGCCCTCGCTTCGCTCGGGCCTCAAATCTGCAATACTCATGTTTCGCTCGTTATTCAATGTGGCGCCCGCGCCAAAAGACACCATTTTACTCTCTAAGTGTATATACTATTATTATTGAGATGATTCACTTAAAAAACATAAATAGATAAAGTTTAGGATAAATAGTTGTTATACAAAGAAACATGGCACATATATTTTTAAAGGGATGACAACGATTTCCTTATACAATTATATTTAAATATTTTTTTTTCTGGATACCTATTATAAGTCATTTTACACTGCCAAGTTAGCGCTTAAACGCCGCGTCTCACGTCAGTACGTGGACAACAATTTTTCAAGCTGACTTAACTACCTCATTACGAACGAAGACGGGTACCGCAGGATCTGACCGTTATATAAATTTTCATCAGCACGTGCCCTTAGGGATTCCTTCATTCGTAATAAACACACGCTACGTGGACATTTTTGTGCTCGTAGGAACGCACTCTTGGGCACCTTAATGAAGGTTAATTTCACATTACGCATAGACGCTGATGACGGCAGAACTTATGCAGATGTTTTTGAATGAAATCTGGGAACTCATTCGATTTTTAGTAGTCCAAGTGGCTAATATTATAAACATTTTACTTATTTATTTTATTCTTTATTGCACAGACAACAGAAAATACGAATGGTGGACTTAATGCTAAAAGCATTCTCTACCAGTCAACCATTGGGTGAGGCAGAAACGATAGAGGCGATTTATTAATTTATTGAAAAAAGACTACTTAGATGTATTTTAGTCGGCATCATATTCAAAGATTTATTCAAAGGCTAGTAGGTATGCTAAAGGCGAAATAGTTTTCAAAAAATATATTTTCCATTGCCGAAACAAAATAAATGAGTTTGTCATAAAATTACAATTACCTACTTGTAAAAGTTATGTGTTTTTTATGTATTTGTTTTAGTTGTAAAATACAACCTGCATAAGTACTTATGGACAACATTATATTTATTAACGGAAGTCCGAAACTATGCAGCCCGTCATTCAGTTAATATTGAACTCGTTCATTCGCGGTTTACTGGCCATCAACAATATCCGAATTGGCCGCGTTTGGCGCAACCTACTAGCCGATACGTTTATTTTGTTTGTGTATTTTGATACCCCTTATTAATGTGTGACGCAAATAGATAATATTGTAGTTCGTCAGAAATAGTCGACTCAAAAAAAAGTACGAGTATAAGCGTTTTTTGAAACAGTGTTTATGCAAAAGCCAATATGGCATCCTGAAGCAATCATAATTTTAATCTTATCTGAAATAAAATGTAATAAGTTAACGACTATACGATGGACATTGAATCATTATTTCTTTCTACAAATACGAATCAATAAAATCTACTGTCAGCCTCGTCCATTTGTCCGAAGACATTTCGTAAATAAACGAAATTAAAATCTCAAACTCTATTGACGGTTTCATACGATTGTTTACACTAGCAAGCTCCGTGCTCGATCATAATTAAGTTTTTTACTGTAAGATAGAAAGACGGCTGGTAATGGACTGGGTGAAAAAATGTTGGAACTACAAAGCCCAGTGCCCCAATTTTTCCCAGTTATCGAATTTTTCTCGCGGCTAAATCTCTACTTTGGGCCGATATTTTGATAGCTTGCGATGTGGCACACTTTCAGATATTAATAGAATTTAGTGCTGAGACACACGAGCACATTTGACGGTGCGTCGAACACTAACTGTCGACATATTGACGGCTTGTATTCAATACGTCGACGGCCGCCATCGATAAAAAACACTGTCGAAAGTTTGCATCGACACGTCTACAGTGCGTCAAGTTACATCAAAACGGCAAGTCGGAGGCAGCAGCTTCCATTTTATTGACCACCGCAAATACTTGACGCCAAATTGTCGTTCGTGTGTAGGACCCCTTATTTACAGTGATGATACAAAATTAAGATTTTTAAATATGACTTTAATTAAGAATACCAGAAGTAATATCCATTGTATTGATAGTAAGGCTCTTTCGTTTTGTGGCTGTACAAAATGATATATTTATGAACTACATTTATTTTTTACATACGAGTATTTATATAAGGTAACTGCATCAATATCCATCTAACATACTAGGTACCTAAGTTCCGAGAATTCTCTAATAGATTCAGTGAACATAATGAATTGCATTCACACGTCATAACGTAGAAATGCAAAACAAAGCATCCAGGCAGACCTGGCTAATGGGTTTTAAACCCAGGCAACACAAACTGTGAATGAATCAATTTAATTGTACATTTTCTCATAATTAAGACTGCTCATACCAGGTTCGAATAATAATTGGACGCAATGTTTTGGTTCGCGTTTAGAACAAACAAATAAAACTGACCAAGTGCGAGTCGGACTTGCACACAAAGGGTTCCGTCTCCACTTAACTACATATGTAAGCATTTTGTTGCCATAAAATATCCCGTAAACCATGATTAAGATCAATGAAAATTGCCTTCAGGTTTTTATTCCCTTGAAATAACAAAATATCCAAAATCTGCTGAGACAAAACCGGTTATATCTTTTGATGGCGCTGACTGTACATTGGTAAATGATGCCGCATTTCTTATTTAAATTGAATCTCGTGATTGGAATTCAGAAATTAATAAACAATAGTTGATATAAATTGTGATATTCCACTTTTAGATATGGCGTCGAAATGCTAGTAGTCGGTACTGCTAATAAGGTAGCTCTTAATAAATAGAAATTCAAATAAAACTGGTGGATGAAAATTTCATAAACCTTATATAAAAGATGGATGTTGCGACCTAGAGAATAACCTGTTGAATACTCTATAGCTTTTAACTAATTAGATTTTATGAAATTAGTGTTTTATATAACATATTTAGCAACTGACTTTTATTATGTGCAATGATGAGTTTTATGTATCTATCTGTCTATGTATCTAGCGCACTATTGGGTATAAATAAAATAAAAATATTCTTACTTAAGCTGGAAGTCTCGACACAAACTGATGCATGATAACTCGAACTTATTACATTTATTACATTTTAATACTTAAGTGTTTTATTCTTAGATGTGGTACTATTGTATTTGAAAACGGATATTTTTATTAGATATCCTGATGCTGCAAGCGGTTTCCTTGGGATATTTGCTATCAAGGCGAATTGTCAAGTTTAACAACTTCAGACTACATGCCCTAGTCTTTTTAACTTCTTCAATTAATACTTCGTTGTCATAAAGAGATAACGAGTTTCCCTTGCGTGTACGCAATACGGTGTAAAATGTTGACTGATGTCAGGTTTTGGGTAAAGTGAGCTACAACTTAACCACAAAGATAATACTGTGGATATTGATATAGGTAGTAAATACCTGCCCTACATAAGTTTGAATGCTACACGTGTGTTATATTGTGGTTACCGTTGACATGACTTTGAAGTACGAATAGCTACGTCAGCCACATAAAGCTCTTGAATAAGTACGCACCTCTTTGCGTAATAATAACATGCCAACACGGCTCAGCTCAAACTTTATTATAACACCTAGATCCCCGAGGAAATTGCTCGTCAAGGTTTCATGTACAATATAACATACGCCATTGTGGTTAAGTATACAAACAAGATTCCCGTTTTAATGAAAAAAATGGTCAGTTTCATCTTCCTTTAAATATTTTCACCAAAGCTATACTTATAAAATATTCTAATTATCTTGGCCTGCATCAATACTTGACGCCGGCCGTCGCGTGTTCGAATCCCGCAAGGGGCAAATGTTTGTGTGATGAGCACGAACATTTATACATTAGTCATGGATGTTATATGTAAATACTTAAATTAGTATTTATGGGAGACGCCCCCGTCATAATCGTTGTCTGGTACTTCGTAACACAAGGGAGAAAATTCCTTACCACGAAACCAGACAATTGGTGTGTTGTCTGGCGCATATTTATTTATATTTATATAATACTAATCATCAGTTGAGAACGCGGCCAAAGTCTGGATACATTCAAGGATTTAAAATAGTCGTTTAAAATATAAACAAAGTGAAGCAAGTCATTTTCCCTTCGACTAGGTCGGATTGTTCACGACATCACTAATTCAACCCTCGTTAAATTATTAACACGTTAAACACACATTAATCACACTCAAGTCTGAACCCATATTTTCCTTGCGGTACATAAGAGCTGAGTAATATTTCCGATGAAACGTTGCAAGTTGTAATATTTATTTGATACGATAATAAGCTACTGTTAATCCGTCCAACCCCAACGACATCATATGGGACGCAAAAAACAATTGATTGGCTATTGTGTCAAGAATCTCGGTGCTTGACTAATAAGAAATTAGTTTATTTTTGTTTTTATAGTGTTTTGTCACCATACAAACTTAATAATATCACGCAGCCTACGCGTTAAGAAGCGCTTGCAAAATTCAACGGGCTTGTTAGTGTGACGGTGGCCGAGTGGTATATGCATACGCCCGGATAGCGTAAGACACGGGGTTCAATTCCTTGTCTGTCACAGGTTCACAGTTGTCTTTTTACAAGTGCAATTTATAATAATAAGAAATTGTCGATACAAAATTGTGTGGTGTAATATTGTAACAATTACATGATTCCCATAATAGTCACGAAACAAAACGAAAGTTTTGATATATTCTGATAGAGTGGATGCTATACAATGTATTTTATAATCTTGTCCCATTTCCCCTTTTCATTATTCAGTATCCTTGCGGTACCTAGTAGTTTTTACGTCACTTCCTATATCGGAAACCAATGTCCCGGGGAAATGAGCTTCACCCGCAATAACCAGATACTAGGCTAATGACACTCTGATACTCGCTAAGCTAAAGCCTTTTCTACTTGTAAGTAAGTAAGTACAGTTTTAGATGCCTTATGTAACTTATTTTTATACATATATATGGTATTAAAAATACAGGAATGGAGGTGATTGTAAACATACTTCGGTAAAATTTCATAAATTGTCAGTTTTTCATTTGCCCCTTGCGGGATTCGAGCCCGCGACAGCCTGCGTAATTAGTCAGGAGCGCTAACTAATACACCGAACGCGTCGTCGCTATAGCAGTAGGTTATAATATTCTGTGGCTGACTAGGTTCTAATGATTCCCCAATTCCAAGAATACTATAGGACTGCGTGTTTGTAGGTGTTCTATAATTCTATATTTCGATGAATAAAGCTAGAGGTAGATTGGTGGATCTTATTATTGATATATTACAGTAGTTTTCAGTGTTAAAAATACATTTCGTTAATAATTATAAAAAAGTAACGAGATTATTTTATTTTGTTAATTTAGTTTAGGAATGACACTGAAACTTTATAAAATAGTTACTCCATTTCATCTAAACGAAACGAAATAAACCATTTTATAAAACGGAACAAGAAGATTTATATGGAAATAAAAATGGGGTTGACATCAAAATTTCGTTTCCTAAAGTGCGCAAAAAAAAAAGACAGCAACATAGCCAGCTCGTTCCCAGCTAATGGCACCACACTAACCGTCGTGCATGTAGCTTTCTAGGTTAATTTTATGCGGAAAAGGCTCACCGACACTGCATTATGTCTGAAATACTTTAAGCACCGAATCCTTTCGTGGATAAGTTAGAACATCCATTTTGCATTACCACGCGGTTGACTGGTTAAGAATTAAGCGCCAATTTTATAATTCACAGTGAAATGTATAAGATATTATTTATGACATTTGCACTTACATTTAAAAGCAACATTAATTAATTAATTAATTAATATCATAATAAAATTCCAATTAACCTTCTCAGCCAACTGTAGAGCAGTTTAACAAACGGTTGAGTATCTGCAGTTTGATTTGGGCTAGATAAATTGGTATCATTACTACTGTAACAATTTCCACAGTTTGAATAACGAACTGGAAATTCGTGAAAAGCAAATAACCACACCGGTCGGCCTGTTACATTACATTACCAGTTTCAAATGTCTCAGCTCTCCGATATTTATTCATGCAATAATTTCCGAAATCCGTTTCAATAAATCAAAGCAGCCAATATCGTGTTTAGTTTGAGCAGGAACTCATTTTCGATAAGACTATTTGACGTTGAAAGGACTTTACTCAGATAAATTCTGATACCTAAATACGGTTTTAACGCAAATATTTTGAAGTATTCCCACGTGACATCTGGAGGGTCCTACTAAAATAGGTACGACAAAATTCATCAAAAGTAATATAGTGACATTTTTCTATGCAAAATCGAACGTTCCTTATTGCTAGCATGAATATTAATAGGAACACTAATGCAGCTGAATTTGTAACGGTTCGTGCATTGTGAATTCAGATTATTGCATTAACAATGCTGTGGTAGAATTAGTGATTCCGTTTCTCAATTTTATAGTTCAAAATATTTTTAAGCGAAACGAACATCGAATATGAAAAGACAAACGATGGTGATTTCGAATGAATATAATTTATTTATAAATATCTACCCATATTTTTTTCTTTTTGTTCTTTTTTAAACCTTGGATTTTGTTGGTGGTGTGAATAATGTAAGTTTGAAATAAGTTGTATAATAAAATTGAGAATTGCCTTATTTCTTTTTTGGGAAAATCTTATAAGTTGAATAGTTTAAAAATAATTATAACATTACAATCGTCACTTTTTTTATTTCGCATGCAAACGCATAAACTAAATTTTTTGAATAACAATAGAAATATAAAATGTGAACCATCTGTTGTAACATCTGCTGCAGATTATACGAATCAAGGGCTTTACAATAATATACTAAGCTTACTACAAGAAATACTCCTGACACACATTTGATTTACGCGGAGATAAAATAATAAGCGGGTGTGGGTGGCCTTGTCAACTATTTTGTCTTGAAAGAATATATCTAAAGCATTGTGATTTTATTGGTAGCAGGTGTTAAATATACGAGTAAATAACATTTCCACAATCTCCCAACAAAGTGGTGTGATTTATAACTGGAAACTAGGAGTGGACGATATACATCGATGTTTTAAAAACACTCGATGTATTGTATCGATACATCGAATCAAACCGATGTATTGTTATTTCATAAACATCGAGTATACATCGATGTTTTTTGTTCCGATACATCGAAAAGTCAAACCTACTAAAAACATTATATTCTATCTCGTCTTTGGTTTACTGAACTTAAAAAAAAACAATTAATTTATGGTCAATGCAAATTGCCCAGGGCTGCCAGATTGTATAATTGGATACAAAATCTGTATAATCGGACCTTAAATTGTATCCCTGATCATTTCGTATAATACGATACAAAAGCATGCAACATGAAATAAAACGGGAGTTCAGCTATTACTCTTCTCGAAATTGTCCACTCATTCTGCAGAGATATTGTAGATAAAGTATTATTGCTAACTTGACAACTACGATAAAGTAAAATGTCGTGTCGTGTGGCTATAGCTCCTGCTGATTGTAAGCACTGAGTGGGTTGAGCAAATAACTATGTTTAAGTTAATGTGTCGTTCGGTAGTCTCTGTGAGGGATGCTTTATTTTTTAAAGTTGTCGCTGACACGGATTGTTATTGTTTTATCATCATACATTTTAATTGTTATTATCTCCAAAGCAGCCGCTCTCCGTGGATTCAAAAATTATCTTTACACAAAATTTTATCCAAATCTGCTCAGAAGTTTGAGCGTGGTGGAGGTTACAAACATTTTATATTGAACAAGTTTAGTTTTATCACTTTAAAAAGCCTTTTAAACCTTAAATTGTAAGCGCTCGCTTCGCTCGCGCAATAACTTTAATTTGGTATCACTATGGAAAGCATTACAAACCAAGTTTGAAGCGCTCGCTGCGCTCGCGCAATGACTTTAGTTTTATCACTATGAAGAGCGTTTAAAACCAAAAATTTTTAAGCGCTCGCTTCGCTCGCGCGCTGCTTCAGGTTGTCCTTGAAAGGGTTATAAACCATTTAAAAATGATATTACTTGTTTAATGACCGACTAAATTAAGTAAATAGAGATAAAATTATGAAAATAGCATGAAAATTGGTTTAGACGTTTCTATTCATATAAAAGAAAAAAAAACGGCCCCCAAAAAAATTTTTCCCATCTTTCATGTAGGTACACAATAGCGATCAGTTACATTTATATATGTAAAAATTTAATGATGTTAGTTTTATGAAATTACGAAAAAAATATGATTTATGTATAATGCGATCAAAATTTGTATAATTGCGGATGCTAAACTGTATAATCGTTTTTTTTTTGCTGGCAGCCCTGAAATTGCCATGCAATGCAGACTGTTTTCGCAAGCGGCGCAGGTGATGACTCAACAAAGAAACAGATTGAAGGGCAAAAGATTGGGCAAACTTTTGTTTCTACAAAGTGTTGATAAACAGTATTGGGATATTTAATTAATGTTAAATTTTAAAAATTAATAATAAAAGTTTTGTGTCTAATTAGTGCATTTTTTTTCTTATCTCAACCACATTTTTATCAAACTTAAAGAAAAACAATCGATGTATGGAAAACATCGATGTATTTTTTGATATATCGATATAACATCGATGCAACTAACCGATGTATTGCATTGAAAAAAACATCGATATTATTTTTCAGTGTCCATCACTACTGGAAACCTATTGTGACACGTCGCTAATGACGTCATTTGTAAACTCTTGTTGACGTCAGAGCTTTTAGTTCATAAACATTTTCGTGAAGATTTTTACTTGCTTTATCCCGTGATGTGTTTACTATAAATATAAAACACGCGATAACAAATAATTAAAGAGGACGATGCGCCAATGTTGTACACATTTCAAAGCTGCCCGAATTACTTGTTACAATTTTGCAATTATGACGACGCGTTTTGTGTAGTGGTTAGCGCTCCTGACTACTATGCCGGCCGTCGCGGGTCGAATCCCGCAAAGGGGCAAATGTTTGTGTGATGAGAGCGAACATATTTGTACCTGAGTCATGGATGTTTACATGTATTTACGTATTTATGGGAGACGCCCCGTCAAAATCCTTATCTGGTACTTCGTAACACAAGGAAGAAAATTCCTTCCTTCGAAACCAGATAATTGGTGTGTTGTCTGGCGCTTATTTATTTACTTAAGAGGCTACAACGCGATTTAGGCCGAAAAGCGTGTTTTCCAAGCTTGACAACTCTGCAAAACCGCATTCCACAAAAAATCTAATTGTAGGAAATTCTTTCGAGTAAGGACGTTATAAAAAACATTCACAAATTATTTTATTTTTAGTGAGTTGTAACAACTAAACGAACAGCTGTTTTATAGATTTCTCTAACAGTGCCTACTTTGGAGCCTCATATGATTAAAACCACTAGCTTGTTTTAGAAACAATAAAATGCAAGTAAATAAACATGTCCTAATCTAAGGAAGTTATTGAGGTTTTTTTTTTTTCGAAATGGAAGATATGTGTCATTGACCAAAGTGGAATTCACAAGAAAAAGCGCCATCTAATGTTGAAGTTTTTCAAATAAACAATGCTTTTAAAGGAAAAATAAAGGTATATCGTATACAATCATATCTTTTCCAACACAAATCTTAACAAAAAACAGCTTAAATACAGTTTTATCATTCATATTATTTCGATTAAAAACTGCTCAATAACTCGGTAAACGTTGGATTTCGTCCGTTATTATGAACTTTGTATGGGAAATTGAAGCGGCGCGTGTACGCCCTTAAGAGGCAACTAAACAGCTTTTTCCTGAAAACATGGGTCCAAATATATCAATAAAAATATTTCCATAGAAATCAGACGTGACCGATTTGGTATGGAAATTAAAAAATAAAATAGTTTTTCGACCTTTGTTTCCAGGACAAAGTTAGGTACTGATTTCAAATACCTCCCATTCTTCATAAAAGTCATAAAAGTCGTTTATTTTTGCATATAGACCCACTGGGGGCACTTATACACGTCCCAACATAGACCCTACCACAGCTTCGGGACAATTGTGGGCTAGTGCTGAGAAGAAGCTGCGCAAGAAACTCAGTCACTATTGTCAATGCCTCTTTTCAAAAGTTTCACAAAGTTTGTGGTGATCATGCAAGTCCATACATTATTATCTTTTAAATAATCATCTACTTTATAAGAGTAATGGTGGTGGTATAACCATACCACCACATACTTGAGGTGAGGAGGCCTTTGTCCTGAAGTAGGCAGTTTTCAGACTATCTTTACCTTAACTTGACATACATGATTGTCTTTAAGTCCATACCAACTGGGCACAGACCATATAGATCTATTAAATTGCTCTCAAGTCGACCGATTTAATAACGAGATGCCGCGACACTCGCGCAGGCATTCGCGTGCCCATTGAAAACTTAATTGGATCGATGTAGTGCAATCCAATAATTCGAATAGTCTCCGATGAAGTACTATTTGCAGACATCAGTGGCTATCGGTTCAAGTGAAAAGTTAAATCATCTTCTTTTAAACATAGATAAAGTAAACTATAAAAATAAACAGCAAATGGTGTACCATGATAAATGTGAGTAATGAAATGACCGTGAGTGTGTTCATTCTAGCTTGTTGGATACACGTATATAGCCCGTTTCTCTCTACTTGTTGAATACTGTTAACAATCTATTATAACTTAATTAATATCAGTGAATTTAATTAATCAACTACTTGATTTATATCGGTGTTCAATGGTGACTTATTTATGTAGGTTGTTGTTTATGTACTAAGTCAAGATAGTTTACAACATTCGACAAGCAAACGGACTTTTTATTTTGAACATGGTGTTGAGAATCCAAAAATTAGGATAAATATAAATGATCATCATGTTACGAACCAAAATTAATTTACTGTGTGAAATTTATGGGCCAAGAGGCTTGAAATTGATGTTATTTTATTAATTTCTTTAAACTCAACTTACACCATAAATTCCAATCTTAGTATATTCCCACGTAACCTTAGATCCGCATCAGAAGACCAATCGACACCAAAGATCTTTCTCTCGTTACAAAGTGCTTTTATTTTCGTTTCCTCATTGTATTAACATTCCGACTTTGTGAGTGAAAAGTGTTTCAGAGCAGTAACCATTGGTCCTCCAAAGAGTCTTACGCGCCCTTACATTCTTGGTATAATGAGCACGACGCCATTGTGCTGTGCGCACTTGACCTCTTTCATACACATCCAGGATCTAGTTCGCTATATGGTTTGTTCAGTGGCGGTTTGTCCCTGTATGTTTGTAAGTATGTATTCATTTATAAGCATAAATAAATACGATTTGATACGATGTAGACTCGTAAAATATTCGGAGGTTTTAATAACTACCGACCGACTTCAGTAGAGTAGGTAGTTAAAAACAAAAAAAAGATTTCAAATGAATTTGATCCTCCTAAATAGACTTGAACTGCGTTATTTTAGTCCTTTTATGTTTTCCTTTTACACTCGGCAATAAAGCGATATATTAACAATCGTAACTAAAGTATATGAGTAATTAATAAATGAAAAATAAAAACACACAATGAAAACGCCACGTCTCTGGCCGTTGCATAAAAATAATAGCATTTCTAATTACATTTTAAAGATCATACATTTTTATGGTGTTTGTCATTGACTATAGGTAATGTTTATAACGCAAAATCATCAGTGAATCCTTAAGTTTCTAAAATTACCTTGAGATCGAAATACTTAGATTTAAAATAAATACACTATTTATAAATTTAGTGTGACATCTCTAGATTGAAATTTACAGATGATAAAAAAAATGCTTTTAAGGTAATACAAAATAAGACGAGTTTCTTTGTTTCCAGGAAAACGATTCAGTCTTATTCAGTATATTTCAAAACCCACGTCATAACCCACAAAATTAGAAGTGAATCGATGTCGGTAGTCCCTACAAAGTCTCGTAATCATTCTTAATATAGCTGAGCTAAAATAACGGACTGTTTCAGAAGCTGGCCGACTTCTGAGTTTGTCAACTTGAAACCAAATAAAGTAACGAAGTTAATTCAATTGTTTTATGAATAACAATGGAGCTGGCTTTGAAAGGGCTGAGATTTTCGATTGCAGGAGCGTTTATAAATCACCGTGAAAATTAATACGGGTTTTCCTTTTAATAACTAACCATCTTTGGTTACCATTTGTTACTGATTATTAATGGCTAAATGTTTCCATATTTAGGCGGTATTTTTAACCATCCAAGGTGTACATATCGGTTCTTACGTGTACACCAAATATCAACCAATATTGGCCGAGTCCAACAGCTTTACCTTCGTTCCGAAGCAGGCTATCATGCTCGTGATATACAGTGCTCTTTCTAACCGTGGACATGAGAGTGGCCTTTTTTGTATTAATAATTTTAAGCAATCATGTTAGTAGCAGTAACTTTCCCACGAATGGAAAATAAAAACGTCACTTAGGTTGGACTGGTCACCCATCCAAACACAATCACGCCGTAGGTTGCTTAACTTCGATATCACTACGAAATGCCGTCACTGCGCTACGAGCACTTCACTCACTGCGTTATGAGAAGCACCTGAAGTAGTTATGAAGTATTATTTTGAAAATCCATGAAATTGACTTCTACGGAAATCCCAAATATATATATAATACTTTTCGACATAAATTTGCAACATAAGTAAACGTCTCTTGTTTACGAGCCAGTTACGTATGCAAATTAGAATTTAGTACACGTCTGTGAAAGCCAAAGCAGACTCCATGTTCCAATTTGTTGGATTAGTGAAATTCGGTGCATCAAAAGTCAGCATCATTATTATGATTAAAGATAATTCCTTCACTGAAATCGTTCTTAACTGAAAATAAATGCAGCAAACTTTGCACTTTCTGTTGCTTGTTTATTTTATAAGTTACACTTCATTGAGCTAGCTAAACAGTAAATAAATATTTTTAAGCTTTCGCAAACGAGAGCGGAATGTTTAATCAATGTTAAAGTAGGTAAGTAGTTCAATATATTGTAAAAACTGAAAAAAAGAAACGAAAAATGATTTAAAACTGTTTTAATATACGGAAATCTACGTGGAAGCGCTAATAAATCTTAATTTGTGAAGCTAGATTTTTATTATATGGGCACCAAGCCAAACGATAAAAAATAAAGCATTGAACTCTTTAACTGAAAATAAATGTAATAAATAGAAAAAAAATATGTAAAATTTCAAAATCAGACGTTCTATAATACTGAATAAAAAGCCTTAACTAACGAATTCGTCTTCTAGTGCGTCTTCTATTGGAGAAACAAATTATTTTTGAGTCGGTGCATGATGACAAGCAAATTATATTGTTTTAAACTTTCATGGTCACTAACATTAGAATAGTTAGATACGGGATTGCTACCATGTACCTTATTATTTATGAGCTTCCGATATTTATATATATAGACAAGCAAATTGTATAGAAACCGTCTACATACCTCGTGCTCTGACTCCAAACCTAACTACAATACCCTAAGTTAAAATATTCCTCATTCAACCAAAAAACAATCATCTCGCAATGACTTCTCGTTTTCGAGAAACCGTCGACACACCAGAGTTTTCTACGGGATCCAGTTATGCAGAGATCCTGCAGAACTGGACTGCCGTGGAAAACGGCCCTTATTAGTATAATTTTACGAAAAACTGGTACAACGTTAGCTTCGTAGTGAGAGGCAATCGGGTCAAGTGTCTCACCACAATGGCTGCTTGAAGCCTCGAAAGCCCTCGAAATTCTTACTACGTGGCGATACTACACAATTTGCTTGATAAAACATGCACACACAGGCGAACCGATAAAAGACAGCTTGAATGTTTTTTTTTAATATTCAGCTAGTCTTTATTTGAACTACGAGTACTTATAATTTTAAGAAGCTCTTACGGGATCTTGATATATTTAATTAGTTATCAATCAATCAATCAATCAGCCTGTTGCAGTCCACTGCTGAACGTAGGCCTCCCCAAGGGCACGCCAAAGTGCACGATCACATAAATAAAAATAGTTACTTATTGGTTTTAATGAAGAAAATATAAGAAATTAACGTTGTAGATACCTCCTACGATATAATGTACTAAAACATGGTTTGCCAGCCAGTCATTACACCACTTTCGTTATCAATCTAGGGCATAGACCCTAATACAAAAAAAAATGTATTTTTGAAGTAAAAAGGTAGGTGTTACACCTTATGTACTGGACTCTGACTGCATTTTATAATCCATATTGTCCCATTCTACCTATAACAAGCCGCTTACACAACTGCCATTTTCATGGCAAAAGAGAATCATTGAAATGAATATTGGATGCCTGTGAAAAATCTGTTTTGAGAGCGTCATCAAAATAATCAGATTTTCAAGTTTTCACAAATATAATTGAATGTGTGAACCTGCATGCTAAGGTTCTGTCTATGAAAATAAAAGAAAGGGTCATTTTATTAAATGAGAATTGCAAAAATATTGTGGAAAAAACGAAAATGTCATTAATTTGCCAATTAATTACGTTCGTTGTAGTACGCATTGTGATGATACCAAATAGTCTTCAAGCGCCAAGCTCTCGAATTTTGGGACTGTTGTTGCTTTGAAAAATTTGAGGACTTACCTTTCAACACTCTCTTTTGTTCATTATGAAACAGGTCGTAACGTAACGAGCAGATTGTTTTCATAAAACTGAGGAATTGTAAAGCTTTGTGGCACCGTTATATTTCACCCATAAGCTGTAGCGAATGTCAACATTACTCTCGTGTTGAGAGGGATGTTTGTTTTAGTTTGTATGTTCTAAACGTATGTACAGACTGATTCCTTTGTTGCTGCCTCCGTATCATATTTTTCGAGACGAAACTTTATTTTAATTTAAGTCTTTTGTTTTCATTTAGGATGAAGATGCATTATTCGGATTTGTGGCTGAAACAACAAGAAGAACTTCTCTCCCTACCTCTCACACTAAGCTCAAGATCCCTTTCATAAAACATTCCTAGTCGTTCTTCCACACTACCGCGCATAAGCGAAGGAAACATTCCACTATCATAATTTTCAAATATTTATTGACTAATAAAAGGAAAGTATTCGGTAAAGCAATAAAGTAGTAGTAAGCTGAAGTGACGCGCGTGAACCTCTTC
>OY757256.1:5581857-5683024 GCA_963584085.1 Pyrausta aurata | reverse complement strand
CATTGTTTAATAAAGCAATTTTG
Organism: Pyrausta aurata; assembly: GCA_963584085.1. NCBI lineage: Eukaryota > Metazoa > Arthropoda > Insecta > Lepidoptera > Crambidae > Pyrausta > Pyrausta aurata. The sequence goes on along the minus strand of OY757256.1, from coordinate 5,683,001 downwards.
CAATACTCATCGTTTATCCACCTTTTCGCAACTAAGGTTATCTATTCAAAGAAGATAATCGTTGTTATTGTATCTCTGATCACATTATTACTTTCCTGACGGCAAAAGTTTGATATTTTTACACATTGGACTGGATTAGACGACGAAGTTTTGTAGGACGTAGATTGTACAATAGAAATTACATTTCTTTTTCCTGAAGTTAAGCAATATATTTAAACGTCAAGTAACAAATAAAGATATGTTTTAGACCATTTGAATGACGTCATAACGAAGGTTATGTCAACTCTTTATTTTTGTAGCGATGTGCCAAAAATGAGTTATTCCGTTCTGATCCACCAGATCTGATCCCCTGCAGGTTTTAATTCCTGTCTGATCCACTATGAACTTTGAAATTCCGTTCTGATCCCCTTACTCTTTTGTAAGGTAAGTACGTACAGTCAAAAGAAAAATAGTTGTATACTAAAAAAATATATTTAGTTATTAAAAAAACATATAATGTATATGAATGTAGAATGGACTTCCTCCTCGCTGCTCACACCGCCTGGCCGGTTACCCTCGCGATCCACGTGTGGATCTTTAGCCCAAAGGTGTGCCTAGTAGAGAATGCCATTTGGCGATAAGTCCATCTTTTGTACAAACTTTGACTGGGCAATAAAGTATAAATAAATCAAAGATTAAATTATCAAAGATTAATCGAATAAAAAAATAAACTTATTATTGTCTTATAATTTCGGCAAGTACCTACCTATAGCTTAAACTTTTTTAAGCAGTGACCAACTGTATTTTTTCCAGTGCGGAATTGCTCAGTCACATGTTGGTACCATTTGTCGCTTACTATATCCTTTGTGAGCCGCCGTTTGCCATAGTGTATATGTTACAGTCAAAACTTTGTGATTTTAACCAAGGACATTGGTCAAAACCACTTATGACTGGAAAAATATTAGGTAATAGTTATTTTTACTAAGAAGTATCAGTCAAAAGTGGTTTTAACCAAGAATGTAGGTCAAAACTACTTGTAACTGATAATAGTAAATAAAAAAACTATAGATAGTATAATCGAAATCGTTTATTATTAAAAAAATGTAATGAACATTTTAAGTAATTATAAAGAATATTATCTTAAAATACAACAAATTGAACAACGTTTCATTTGTCTACTACAATATGATTGGAGACTAAAATAACAAAAATAAAAAACTTTAACTTATAACTGCTGTATTTGGATTTGATTGCACATCCAGAATTCTTATAATTGCACAGAAATCCTTTTTCTTGCACAGACATCTGCTACTTTTACAACTCTTAGAACACACACATCGTGTAAAACCTTGCCCGGTTCCAGTAGCAGATTTCCTTGCAGCAGTTCTTAATGTGATGACGTTTGGCACTTCTTCCAGGCAGATACATTTTTCAATACATCCGTCAAACTCAGATATTTAAAAGGATATAAAATAATGTGCTTATACACATTTACTTACACTTAACTCACTCAAATACCTACATACTGGCTCTCTCTCTCTCTCATGTACCCGCGACGAGCACCCGCACACCTTCCTGCATATCCACACACCCACACACTCACTTGCACACCCACACACGATCACATGCACATACACATATAGTATGTGCACTTTGAAATAATAATAGGTAATTTCTTGCAGTATATTTTATCATTTGTTTTATATAGTTGCTCAGAAGTGACTTCTAACACACACACTCTCTCTCATACACACCCGTACACCTACCCACACATCCACACACGCATACTTACATCCACACATACAACTGCACACCCACACACGTTTACAGTCACAAACACATATTATTGTATACCTTGATAGAAAAAAAGGTATTTACCTGCAGTATAATTTATCCAATATGCCGTCCCTTGTTCCAATTTTATAAAGTTGATCAGAAGTAACTTCTAGTACTACCCCGAGAATTTCACGTAAATCAGCTTAGCCTTTATCTACATCTGGGATGGGCACGATGACACTATCTCCATTTTTAATGGCGGATGTGTCTGATAACTTTTCTTTTTCATACGTTTCGCCTCATTCCAACTTTATGAATGATTTCCATAGTAATTTTCGCTACCGTTATTGACTTTTTATGAGTTTTGACCGATAGCCTAAACTTTAAGTCAGTCAAAACCACTTTTGACTAAAAATAGCTGTCAAAACTACTTTTGACCAAAAGCGTTAGTCAAAAACAGTTTTGACTGACTTTGGCAGACAAAAGTGGTTTTGACTAACGACATCGGTCAAAACCATTATTGACTGATTTTTGCAGTCAAAAGTGGTTTTGACCGGCTATGAGTTTTGACTGTAACATATATATTTGATATCATTGGTATTTTATAATATTTGAATATGATGATCTAGTATGATTTCTAAACGTGCAAAATTTTGTGAGTGTATGTATGTTTGTAGTTTGTATGTTTGTCGACGGATTTCTCGAAAGGGAGAAGTCATGGCGAAATGATTTGTCTTAAGTTCAATCAGGTATTATACTTCAATTTAGGGTACAGTGTAAGTTTTATCAAAATCGGTCCAGTAGTTTATGAGATGCTATATGGATTTAACTAAAATTCATGAAAAAATTTTATTTTAAAAAATATACCGCCTTCAAAACACTGATCAAAAAGCTTTAAATAACGCATTTGTCTTCTGTTTGGAAGAAAAAGATTATTTTGGAGTCAGTGCATGTTTCCAAACCAAATAGACGACGGCAATACCGATCTTCATTGAGCACAGTTGAAATAAGTTGGTCATAGTAATAGGTTTTGTAATAGGATATTGTTTGGTTTTGTGTTATGGTTTGTTGTTATTTTCATGACTGGTATGTAATTAAAATTGTCATAAGATTGTTCTTAATTTGTAATAGTTTAATAAACTCTGAACGTATTTTTTTTTTTGCTGTCTGTCTCAATAATCTTTAAAAGATGTCTAGGGGATCAGACCGGAATAAAATTTATTAATTTATTTCTGATACCCTGCATGGTGGATCAGACCGGAATAGAAAATAATTTAAAATATAACTGATCCCCCAGGGTATCAGATCTGGGGGATCGGAACGGAATAACTCCCAAAAATAACACATTATAATTTAATTGTTGTTTTTCTTTTTTAAATTATAAATTAATTCGTTAATATGTCATCGTCATGTATTCATGGTATTCATTCATAAAGCATCTCATCAATTGAAACGGAAGACAACAAAACTAGCTAGTTTTCACAGAAAATAACAAGATATGTTTATTTGACGTAAAACTTTATAATATTTTAAGTAGGGTATCTTAAATAAAAAGATAACATTAAAAAAAACTATAGTTAAGGCGCTCAGCGAATGCTATTTTGACTGCAGTTTTGATAGAAAATGTATAGAAAAATTGTCTGGAAGGTTGACTTTCCATACATTGTCAAAATTAATAACGTTAAAACCGCATTCATTGAGCGGCTAAATTATAAACTAAACATAAAAGTTGTAATATTATTTAATTAAAATCGACGTTTTTTGATATCGCTTTAAAAAAATCGTCATTAAATTGCCAGGAAAGCAAAAAATATCGGCTAGATTATGCGATAAATAATGTTAGATTATCTTTATAAATAGATGTTGCCTTATCTAACTATTAGTATAAAGCATTATCTGATAAATCCACACTGGGGTAAACAATGTGTTAGTACTAATTAAATGTAAATGTAGGTACTAGGTAATTCTCCAAACCAATCTCGATAAAAGGAACGAATACTCAAAGTGACAGAATGTTCTTTCGTAAGGAGCTCATGCATTTAAGAATAGGTACTTCGGACGATGATACGAGTATTCTGTCCTGTCGAGAAACTAACTTTTATTTACCCAAATGACTCATTGTCGAGTTAATTCATTTCATCGCATAAATATTGATGAACGTTGTCATTGTGCGTATTCAAGGACGTAGCAGTCTGGGTAACATGTTGTTGTTAAATAAAAGTGTGCAGCAAATAGTGTAACAAAAGGCGTAACGAAACCGAAAACTATGATTTCCACTTATTTAAACGATATTTTTTTCGTACAGACACCATACCTAGGAAATGATGGGCTACTAAGATATTGACGGTTAAAGTAAAAAAAAAGATTTTTATAAAAATCTTCTATTTGTACTAGTTTCATTTTTTCAGTGCAGCACGCAATGTATCGATCGAGCGCGCGTAAGCACACAACGAAGCGAGTCCTTCGTGTAAGCGCGCGTCGCTATGTCTGAGCGCTTCAGTAAATACATGATTATTTACTTTTATGCTTAAAAGTTTTTAAGTTACATACGATTGGGTTTGATGTACTGAATGCGAGGTTCAATGCTTGGTTAAGCCTTTTGTTACACCCTAAATAATATATCACGCGCATGCAACCAACCTAACTCAATGAACAAATTCTAGCGCGAACCCGGCCCGCTACACAGGTCACTTCAGACTCTGCAAATAACAAAATAAACTAAGGGCTAGTTCACAAAAGGAACAAACACTGTATTATGGTATCTACACTAATATGCTGCACATAATGAGGCGAAGTTGGTAGCAGCAGTAGAAAGCTGTATAATTACTGAGTTCGTAGCAAATTTTAAAACATTATCATTAAACTGAAGCCGTAGCGGATCGCTACTTTATTATATACCTTGAGACTTTTTTACCCATCATAGAATTTAAATACACATCAATATTTTTTGTTCGATAAGTACTTTTTGTTCCATATCTTACAACTGCTTAACATTATTTAAAGTAAAAACAAAACCATGCCTATTTCGAACCGATTCGACTTGCAAATGATGTCGTAAAGTATGAATCATGAAGTGACATCATTGATTTCAAGCATGAAAATACAACTGTAGTCAGAAAACACATTACTTACTGATTGTATGTACTAACAGAACAGCAATTAAGTTCAGCCATAAATGATAACTTATACCAGTGAGTTGTTACTACTATGTATAGAGAAGCTATGCCAAGCAAAAAATGTGTCGCAAAAACGACGACAAGATTGTGACGTTTTCTTTGAACATTTGAATTTCGAATTATGATTCGTACTACGAGTTGATGACCGTGTCATCAATTCATGGAGCACAAAATTGGTTCGTGATATCAGTTCATTACGCTAGTAATAGTAGTTCAATGACTTATCCTTATTTTGTTACAAGGCTACAAATATATTCGACTACTCTGAATTTATATTTGCATATCTTTTTATTTTATATAAATAGGCAGACGTTTAGTCACAATCTCACCTGCATCCATAATTGTTCATATTAGTATTGTCCTCACCAGTTTTCTTGCGTAAATATCGCGACTTGTGAAGCCTTTTCAGATACCTATTTAACAATACGCATTAACGACTACTTACAAATTGCGTAAAATGAGTTGATAGCCTTCCTTATTTATGATAGTGAAAATGTACCTTTTAACAGCGCGTTTCCAAGGCTACACAGGCAAAAAATTCGGCGAATAAGCGTTTATTAAACACTCAAGTCGGTATTACAACGATAAATATCTTCACTTGATGATATTTACAGAGGCTGACAATACGAGTACTACAGCTCCAAATGCTATTTTAATTTTCCAGAATCATCCAAGTTCTGTGTGTTTCGCACATGGATGAGTGAGATGTGTGATCAGACGATTAGTGAGTGTCAGCAAGAGAAATATTTTCTGCGACACCGATTAACTAACTTTGACCTTATTTGACGCATCCAATGTAACAAAATGCCTACAGCCACAACTACGACTCGTGCAAAAGAATCGTAACGTCGGGAAGGTAAATGTTTACAACATCGAAAACCGTCTTACATCGATAAAGGTCTATATGCACGATCCAGGGTTAAATAAGCTTAACTCTTTAAATAATATCATCAAACTGATCGTTCTGTTGCTTAGATGTTGACAAAGACAGAAATTCACATCGACATTTTATTTTTACCCACGAGGATACCATTCCCACTGAGCCGTTCCGTCACCGACCAACACCGTCGCGTGTCATGCACGGAGCGTGTCAGAAGCGACCAAACACGCTCTCGCTCCATATAACGGTGAGACAGAATGCTGTAGATCTTTTAATTTGGGCAAAGTAGAGCGTATTGTGTTGCTTTTCGTGTCTACACGGCCCAGAAAACCTTAAAAGTGGAAGCGCTATGAACATGCTCACCGTGGCGCAGGTCCCGCTCGGTGAAGTACTCCTGCGCAGAGGCGTAGTGCCGCTCCACCAGGTAGGGGATGACAGTGGAGGTGTGCAGCTCGTCCGAGCGGCGCGAGCGCGGCGACACCAGCCGCTCGCCGGCCTCCAGCGGCGGCGTCGCTTGCACCCATCTGGAAATATGCAGAGGTTATATTAGCAATCGCGGTGTCAGCAGAGGCGCCGGGCGAAGGCCGTCCGGGTGGCGGACAGACCTCCATGGGATTCGCTACGTAGAATGTGGTGGCTGAATATACAACGATTGAAAGCAAGAAAGAAAAACGTTTATTTAGCACCAACATCAAATACAAAAATATTTTTACAACATTTTTTTTTTAGTTAACACTTAAAGTTAAACTAAACATTTTGCTCTTACTTCTAAGATAACAATTATTGGCACTGAAATGGCCTTCGCTCAGTATGTGTCAGTGACGGACGTATGGAAGAATACTAGTTTTATTTACCATCGATACCATGATCGATAACACAGCGGCCTTACTACAAATAAGTGAACAAGGATTAAACTACTGTTTATATGTTATGCGGCTTAAGTGAAATGTATGCCACACTTTTGTCTAGGACTTGATTGATGTTGTAATGTAACGTTACAGAGTCGAGCATTACCTACATCAGTGAAGGAAGAGAATATTATTTTTAATGTTTTATGAAATTGTAATGTAATGCTCAAAGTTGAATCTATAGTATTGCATTACACGCGAATACTCCCGGGAAGGAGCACCTTTATATTTAAAAAGTGGTCCAAACCTAGTTTAATTATTTGTGGTAAGGATGTAATTTTTTTTTCATCTCTCCTGTTCGGAAAATAGCACTTTCCTGTGTAGATAGCCGGGTGGAAAATAGCTTATCCATCCCTAGGGTGGAAAGTAATTTAGTTTTAATTGGCATGGTATAGAGTCAAGGCATGCAGTCAAAGCTTGGATCAAAGATAATTGAGTCACATCATATTATAAAAAAATAAACATTTTTGTTTAGGTATACATTGAAAAACATGTTTATTATGATCGTTGTATAAAAAATATTCAATTGATTCAATCTTGAATTAAAAAATACATTTACTAATCTGTGATTAAAATATTCGGCTTCCTGCCATAATACCAAGATGACACATTTTTTTTTACATTGTCAGTGTCATTTTTTCTTTTTGAACTCTATGCCTACTTTTTTAAATTTTGACAATTATTATCTGTGGGGAAAATTCGATCGATATTTTTTACAAGGATTTTAATTATTTCGTATCGTCTGCTTTTTCGTACTGTTTTCATGTATTCGTGTCGTTATTCTTTTTAATCATGTTAGATGTTTGGAGAACTGTTAATTAACTGTCTTTTTGTGCAAAAACTTAGTTTTCCTTTCTCGCTTTACTACATAATACCTGACCATGAAATCTACAACCACTATTGTAAATTTTATGTTTTTCCTCACAGTCGAAATGAAAAATAGTATGTTTAACTCGGGTGAAAGCACCATTTCACTCTCGAATTATTGGCGCTCTCACTTCGTTCGAGCGCCAGAAACATCTCGAGTGAAATGGGTCGCTTTCTCCCCTTGTATAACAATCTACTATTAATGTGCATTGGGAAGAGGTTTGATAGAAAACGAATTTCTGCTCTTAATAGGAATATGCTTGATGTCTAAAAAGCTTTCTCCTGGCACTGTCTAGTCGACTCTACGCTAGTTTAAGTTTTATTTAGTTCGTACGGAAATCTTTGCTAAATGGGACTTAAATATGGGTACTTTTCTCTCTCTCACGTACACTTATGATATATGCTAAAGAAGCTGTATTATTATTACCCCTAATAGCTGACCGATTTTTATGCCATGATGTGGATTAATTAATTTAGTAATTCGTAGTTGAAAACAGTGGGTCACCCCAATTGTTTATAGGAAATCCCATGTTTACGCAGTCAAAGTAGCTAGAGATTGGAAAATTTAGTATGTTTAATAAGTTATGAACGGTCACTTGTTATATTAAAATGGCGAAGCCAGCGTTTTATCATTATCGCACCATTAGGTATTTTGCTACTAGTTTAATACTATTTTGTAGCTGGCTAGACGAAATTTGATACATCCGTATGTAAGCTATGACCTATATTCTTAGATATTGCACCACACTATATTTAATCAGTTCAGACAAAATAAGAAAACGCACTTAGTGATCAATTTTAAGTTCTACGATGTATCTAAGAACCAATGAATTTTAATAAACAATTTATTTATTTATAATCGCGCTTCATGCATACACATAATTAATGCATCAACATTTAAGTATCTTGATCAACTCTTTCTGTAGCCACCAGCTTTTGTCTAGGTCCAACTAGCGGTCCCAGCGATCTTCGTTTCGCCCCGGTCCCGTTTTATAGTTATTATCGTATTCGGGGCCAAGACAAATCCACAAAGTAAAAATTGTGAAAATCGGTCCACCCATTCTTGACTTATAAGTGGTGTAACTAGCACGACTTTCTTTTATGTATATAAGATTGGGCATTATTATTACTTGAATTAAATATTACTACTGTGTTGATAATAATCCCTGATCTACAATGTTACTCATTATAGGAAAACATTTTGCGTCACTAATCGGCGGCCACTTGATAAACAGGCTATTAACATACATACAGTGCAGTAAACAAACCATTTATCTTGAGAACAGGTACTTAAGGTCACCCTTTTAAAAAATGTAAACAAAAATTATATAGAGGACACATTTTATTTGTAATTAAGTAGGCTTGTGTTTTATTGTAAATATGGTTGTGTACTGATTAGCCTCCTGTGAATAATATTAATTCATGTTTTTAAAGCTTTATTACACTGTGTTTTACAATTAGCAGACCTTATGCCTTGTGGTATTTTCTCTACCCCATTCCAGCCCCATGAAATAATCTGCACACATTTACAATGGCCAAATGAACCAAACCAAACTAACTAACTAAAGAGTCTGCATCCAGTTTCTAGAATGTTAAAAAATAAAAGACGTGTGTCGCTTGATCTGGTTAAAAGTGGGCCGCGGCTTCGAGTAGTGTTGCCACTCGCAAGTCCACCGTTGATAGTCTATCGATAGGCCAACCGATAGTTGAGCAGCCATAGTACAAACAACAATAGTATCAATAAGGCCTATCGCCTTAATTAAACAATTCAGTTGGCCTATCGATAGTCTTGATAGCTCAGTTTGGTTTAATAATATTGCACCACAGCAATACTATCGACACTACGAAAGTATCGGCTCTGACTATTGCAACCACTATCAGAAGTGTCGATACTACCGATAGTATCGGCTCTTACTATAGCTTCCACTATCATAAATGTCGATACTACTGATATTATCGGATCTGACTATAGCTACCACTCGATAGTGGTAGCTATAGTGTTTGCTGTGTACAAAGCCGTATATAGATACGGCAGCAGGCTTTGCACACAGTTTACCACAGTGTACTCCGTTGCAAGCAGTCTGCGTCCAGGTACTTAATGTAAAATAAACTCACGTATGTCTCTTTATCTGGTTAACAGTGGGCCTATGCTCCGGGTCTCGCTTCAGCATATGCGAGAGCAGCGCCCCTAGCGCCGGGCCGAGGGACGGCGGCGGTGGCGCCGGTTCCCCGCGGCCTATCGCCTCGAGTAACCGGTACACGTTGTCCCCCTCGAACGGGTAGCGGCCGGTCGTCATGTTGTACCTGGGAGGGCGAGGAGGTTATAATAATAAGGTGGTTACATTCTAGTGTAATTAATTATTTTCCAATGAAATGATGGATTTGCATGTTTTGTTACAAGTTGACAACAATAATTATCGTATTAAGAAATAAGCAATTTAAAGAAGAATAAGGAATAGAGGTGTGTTTATTAATTTTAATCTATCCATAATGGATTGGTGGCATTGAAATAAAATTATAGTTAACTTCATTATCTGTTATTGATAACTATTAACTATAATTAAATATGTAAAATAGAAAATACTCAGTCCATTCAGTCAATAAACATGTTAACTCTTTCCAGAAATCATATTGAAATTACTATTTTATGTATTGAGTACAATTAAATCAGTAATATAGTTCAGGTTTAGCATATGAGTCAGCTTAGTGTATTGAAAATGTGACCTAAACTTTTCCTATCTACATAATAATGATCAGACCCTTGTAGTATCCAATGGCATGTGATATTATCAGAAAATGGTATGCTTATTTCTATTCTACAGATTATAAAGCAACAAAGAAACAACATAACAGTACCTACTGTTCCATTGTGTTCAATTATACTGTTCAATTATTTAACACTTTCAGCACGTAAAGAGAAAAAATTGTTAATGCTCACAAAGTAACTCCACTGCTCCAGATGTCTACTTTTATGCCAGAAAATTGCTCGGCACCGTTAGCTATTTCTGGGGGCTGAAAGGCTGGTGACCCCTGCCCAGTGTAGCATGTGTCTTCTGGGGAAAACATATCTAAAGGCTGTAAAAAAATAAAACAGTATTAACAACTCACAGACCTTTGTCAACATTATTTTGTATTTTTTTTTGTTAATGCGAGTGTAGGACACCACGCCATGTATCTATGAGGCTTTAAGACATGGTTTTTATAAGCTACTGTAAAGTATGCTGTTCTTATTTGACCAAATTCAATTGTAAATATTAGCATAAGAGATTGTACATACCTCTGCAACACCAAAGTCTGTTATTTTTAGTGTTTGGTCCAAAGTAAGAAGCAAGTTGCCTGGTTTAATATCTTTATGAACTACCCCTTGGCCGTGCAGATACTCCAATCCATCCAGCAGCTGTGTAAAGTAATCATGCGCTTGTCTTTGGGGAAACTTTTTACCAGGACTTGATTCTAACATATCCTAGAAAAAAAAGTATAAATACACAATACAAGAGCTGATTACTTTCAAATTAGTCAATACAGATATAAATAATGTCATGCAGAAAAGGATATTTTATTGAGGAAAGTGGGGGGTGTGGGGTATGTGACAATATGAAAATATTAAACAATAAATATTTAACAATTATAGTATTAAAATATCATAAAAATATTGGCAAAAGCTTGCACACATGTACTATAAATGTATTTATGCAATTAGGATGAATGGTGGTATGTGCCTTCGTGGATGGCACTATCTATATTGATTGATATAACATTCCAACATACTTGCTTTTATAATGTGAAACATCACTGATGAATATGCTAAAGTCAGCATATTTCATCAGTGATGTTTAGTTTCACATTTTAAACAGAACATTATACCTTACCTGTAATACACCCACACAAAACTCCATGACAAGGTACATTTTTTGTTTTTCATCATTATACATTACATCGACTAGTTCTATCACATTTCTATGTCTAAGTATTCGCAGCAATTGAATTTCTCTCTGTACATTTTGTTCACCATTTGGTATTCTTCTCAACTTTCTCTTCTTCAGTATTTTTACAGCTCGCCTGCACAGTGACTCTGAATCCAGCATTTCTTTCACTTTTCCATAGGAACCCTCCCCTAAAATATCTCCCATGACATACTTCCCAACCATTTTGAATTTTTTCTTCTTACTTCTGTATATTATATCAGCACTATCGACTCTATGAAAAAATAGGTTAGTTTGGTCTAAATTAAGATCTAAATCTTCAATCTGGTCGTCGTCTAGCCAGGTCACTGAGTTTGGCTCTGGGCTTCCTTCGATCAAAAAATTCTCCTCACTTTCTTGCGGTGCAATGATGTTTGATACTTCATATTCCACATTTTCAGCATCTGGAAGACTTTCACTACTACTGATTTTCCTACACATTCTTGGATCCATTATCTATCAAAACAATACATTTGGAAAACTATCCGATCTATGCGTTTTGCAATGGCTTTTGTCATTGAAAGTATTCGTAGCAATGAAGTGAGTTTTCCTAATTTAATATAAACATTTTTCAAAATTTTTAAACGTCCGATTGGACTAAAGAAAAGTATAAAATTGTCTTTAATTTTTTTTGAAAGTAAATAAAATACGGGTGATCGCGCAACCACAAGACAATACCAACCAACAGACCCAAGATGATGTAATTTTTTAAGATGACGGACTAAGAGAACAGCTGTCAGATTCAAATTTACTGTCACTAACATCAAAAATGACATAGTACGACTCAAAAAAAAGATTATTTTCTAGAATGAGTGAACAATTAATAATGATGTTACTTATACATTCTACGGAATCGTTCTATAAACCTCTTAATCGATACATTTAAAATCGATTTGTCAATATCGATACTTTCTTATCGATACATATTAGTCGATATGATAATTAAAATTAAAAAAAAAAAACTTGCAAGGCGGATGTTATGATGAGGCGAAAAATAATAGATTTTTGCGTTGGTTTCATCAAGATAATTTAATTTGAGTGATAGATAATAAGTGATCTATGGTAAAATAAAATAACAATGTAAGGTCCTCATTGGATACTAATATAAATCGCTAGGATAGAAATACATCATGCAGACACTTTTTCAAGCAAATATAGCCATAATATTTAATGGTATACAAATTACATGACAACTGATATTTGCCGGCCCAGGATAGCTATAATAAGTATAAAACATACGCAAGGACACAGATCCGACACGCAGAGACCTTACTTAGCTATATATTTAAATTTACTTACAAATTCAATAAAATTTACACACATGTAGCTACAATTATGACGAGGATATGGATCTGTATCCATCAGGTATATGCCATTCTTTGATTTTTAGTGATTATATTATATTATATATTTGTAACTGTTAACTCAGTTTAGCTCCATACAAAACATATTTACAATTAGGTACACAGTAATACACTGATCCGACACGGAAGAGATATTCAAATAAGTGTTCATGAGCCCATTATTTTACATTAAAGCAGATATTAAAATACTTATGATTTACCAAACACCTTTTAATAATAACTTCGTTTATAGGTTGCTCGGATCCCTCTACCTCTATAAGTGATTCTGATTACACTCACACTCGGCCGTTTTCTTAAAAATAACCACCTTAGGTTGACGGCTAAGTAATTAATAATTGATATTATTTTAATGAGGACAAAAACGGTAAACATTCATTAAGTTTGACTATGGCGTACAATTTCAAATTTTAGCATGACTTTGTCGTATAATTTCAAATTTTTACACATGACTATGTCGTACAATTTAAATTTTTATGTCATTCAAACTTATTACCTACTTCTTGGTCCCTTTTAATTTGTAGAAGTTTTTCTTCATAAATAATTAATAAATTACCATTGTCACAAAAGGAGGTCTGGACTAGAAACCCCAAGGCGCCCAGTACAAAAGAAATGTATCTCACTTGTATGGATATAAAAATACCTAAAGTCCGTTTTTCTTCTACAAGTCGAATATTGTAAACAATCTTGACATTTCTTTGTAGCGAAAATATTCCTTTTAAAACAGCCCGAGCGTTATCTCCCGGTTGTATCTGTAAAATATATTCATATTTGTTTTTTTTCTAACAGATCTTATTGTTAAGGTGGAATCGTCATATTAAAAATAATATGACGTCATAAGGATAACTTTATGCCGTAAGGATAATATCATTAATGTTATTAGAATATTTATTAACATACGCCAGGCAGTAGTGTATTCTCGTAGCGTTTTAGGTACACCTACGAAATGTCTGGATTAGAAGTAAGAACTTTGCTCTCTAGAAAAAAAATACATCACCCATATACATAACTTGGGTACAAACAAACGCTCATGCTTATCTCACATCACATCAAATATTTGCGGGATTCGAACCTGCGACTGCAGCTGCGCAGGGCATGTAGCCTGGAGCGCAAACCACTTCACCCAACATCATGGCCTTATTAAAACTAACTAACTACCTGCATCCTACATACAACACAACTACGCAATTTTCTTTGTTAAGGGTGGGTGGCAATATCTTAACGCCGACTGATTGTGATCACCCGGTTGACAATGTTATAGCAGTCAATCAACAGTTCACCACTCACCACGTATGGGTAGCTTTTTAATCAGTTAAGTACTATCTATTACATTGCACGCGGTTGCCGCCATGACAATCACGTCCTCACACTGCTCTTCTTAGTATAAAAGCGCGCACTTTCACGCCCCAGTCTATGTCCTGTTGCGACGTAATATGAAAGTTCCCAAATAGAACCATACTACCTGATTATGGAGGAAAATCTTAACAAAAACATTTCAGTCTCCAATTTAAAGCTATATATGCTTTTGGTGGTGGTGCTAAAACCAAATTGACATTTCTGCCTCATAAATTGTCTCTTTTCATGAAAATTTTATGTTTTCTCAAGCAATGTATTTTTGACAAAACGATGTAAAACTGTCAATTTCACATAAGTCAAAGTGGCGTAAAATAAAATAAAACGGCCATAATCAAATTAGGCAAATGATACACTTGCGAAGTAATTTGTCTATGGAATTATTACAATTGACTTTCACTCATTCTCTATAGTTAATCGAAGAAAACCAAAAAATCTGTCCGTTCAGTAATGACAACTGCTAATCTGGTTAGACACAAAAAAGAGAAAAAATATGACTGACATTAAAATGTGACAGATTGCTAAAAAAAGGCGATGACAGATCCATTTTTCGGCGTACTTTTGAGCTTACGTCAGCCTGCAACAGACAACAATTTGTTTTTTTTTTATCCAAAGATTTGACAGCGTCCACTGACATATGTACTTCCTTTTCTTGTCTTTGACTGTGTCCACACCATCGCTAGTTAAGTTAACCTTTATAAAGGTCAAACCTTTTGCACATAAATACAGGGTGTAACGAAACCAGTCAATATTATACTAATTTCGACGATAGTTTGTTTTTTGGTATATTCTGGGAAATTGTTCGATTTTAAGTAGACTATACGTAAAACGATACGGTTTTAAAATCGAAGTTTCTCGCACCTAAAAAAATTACATCATCTTGATTGGCTTGCACGCACCTATCAACTTTAAATGATGAAATAGCGTTTTTAACCGATTTCAAAAAGTATGAGGTTATCAATTTTTTTTCACCTATCCAGAGGGTTTACCTTCTAGTTGGTCCCACGGTTACCTAATAGGGATCTGTTGATGGGATCTTGGTGTAATTGAGAGAAACCCTCAAATTTTCAAAGAACGTGCCTTTAAAATTTGAGAGTTATAGTGTTTTGATAGTCACCATTTTGTGGAGCTGACCTGAGTTAATGATATTGCTGATAGTCCTTGTCACTTAGGAGTTCAGTGATAATAACGCCAGAACTTTTGTTGGGTACTTTGTAGCCTATTAAGGAACAGAGTCAAAAGATACAACCGCCCCTCTACTACCTACAGTGCGACATGGATCTTCTGGCCAACGGATGACGGACGACTGTACTCCATTAATTCACAAAAAATGCATAAAATAAAATTTAAAAAATCATCAAATACAAAATGCACGAAAAAGTTTTGAATAAACTCATGAAAGGACTCCATTTTAGGAAATCATTATTTCTTTTTTGAATTGGTACCGCCATCGCATTGGCCATCGCATCATCTATCAGGGCACCGACTCCAAAAATAAATGGTTTCCTTGCCTTAAATGGAGTCCTTCCAAGAGTTTATCTAAAACATATTAATGCATTTTGTAATTGAAGTTGGTTTTTACTTTTTTTTAAAGTTAATTGTATGCAAGCAGTTTTCGTTGAAAAGTACTTAGACGCGACGCGAAGTCATTTAATATTCCCAATAAAAATGAATATCAAAAATATTTTGGCTTCATTACATAATTCCTTTTAGTACGAGAGCCCACGACCAAAATTTTTGTCTCATAGCAATATGACCAAAACCGCATCAAATCGATAGATACGATTATCTTGAACTCAAAAATACCAATATCAGAAATTTTCCGCGTAGCGTTTGATCTGACCGAATTTTCAAAATTGTCAAAGAATTTTACCGAACTGCATCATAGCAATATGTCTGATTTGCAGACTGTAGTTAAATGATAGATCTGAGATACCAGAAACATATTTTTCAGACGTTAGTGGTGTAGCGCAAACCCGTAAAATCACTTACAAAAATAAAAAATGAGACAAAAAAAATGTCTCATAGCAATACGTCTGAAAATCTTTTTTATTAGTAAATTTTGGTTATTTGATGCGAACAAAACAATTTTCAGACGGAAATGTGAACGCATTAAATTTTGAGACCGTTTTGAAAATGTTAACAAATTTTACCGATCGGTATCATAGCAATATGTCTGAAAATTGTTGGACATGATAAAATAAGTTGTCCACATGTGCAAAAAATTTATATCAGACAAATTAAGTGTATTTTCAAAAATGCGCTCAGGCTATATGCTACGCGCAAAATGTCTGAAAACAGGTTTTTGGTAATCATGGCAGCAATACGAAAAGTTGAAAAAAAAAATTATCCGTATTGCTATGATACAGGTCGGCTAAATTTGTTGACATTTTCAAAAATGCGCTCAGGCTATATGCTACGCGCAAAATGTCTGAAAACAAACTTTTTCGTAATACAATTATAAAATCTATGTACATTTTCACTATCAGACGTATTGCTATAATACCGACTGTCTTTTTTTATTGACACAGCAGAAATGGCCTCCCACGCAGTTGCTACACTTTCGACCGTTACTACACACGTAGTCGCGTTCAGAATCATACAATCTAACAATTTTATAGGGTTTTTGCCGTATTGCTATGAGACATGGTTTTGGTCGTGGGCTCTCGTACTATTTGCTTACGCATAAAATGAAGAAATGCAAAACAAAAAGCGGGAAAAAACAAATTTGTTTTTGTCGTTTTGATTGATTTTAATCCAAATCTCTCCGTTAAGTGATTAAATACAACTGTAGTACTATTTCTTATATTTTTTTTGATACATCTGTAAAATTTACATAACATAATTATGTTAGTAGTACTGTTATAATAACAATAATACATTTACACATTAGGTAAATTAAAATACATAAAAGAATTACAACCTACATCTCTATCATACGACTATTTCGTTTAGTAGTTACATGTATGTAGGACCAATTAATAAGGAACTTTATTGTTTGTACTTCTTATTCATTTCCTTCTTGAGAAGCGCGAGTCTCGTGAGGCACGCGTCCCTCCATGCGCGGCGTTCTTGCAGGCGGTCCAGCGGGACCATGGCGTTGAGCTGTTCGCAAATAGTGTCCGCGCTCTTGCTTTGGGTCATGCGAGGATTGGGGCCAGACGTGTTGCTGACGCTGTAGATTGTCTCACCGTATCTGTAAGGAAACACGTTGAAAATGGGTTTTCATTCAGCCTACGTTCCCAACCTTCCTAAGTAACTATTTTGTTTAAACTTTTTAGCCAACAAGATTGCGTGATCCCATAAATTGCGGATTTTTACTTTTCAGACAGGATAATCAATCAGCCAACAGATTGAATGGATTGAATTAAAGTTATGACCAAACTTAACGGTATCTACGTGTATGTTTGTGATGGCCTATTACCTTTAGGTAAGTAGGTAAGTAAATGCTTTTTCTTTTTTTCTGAAAACCAAACCGTCTTCTTTCGCAGATTCGAAAGTAACGGCCTGTTTCACAGTGTCTTAATAAGTGCTGGTTAGCGATATGTGTCTAATAAATAGTTCATACAAAATAAGGTTCCTTGAATTATTCGATAATCAGTGCTTATTTGTCAACGATGAAACAGATTCTTAGTTTGTTACAAACACGAAATAAGTTCATTTACACACCCTGTTTCTTTGCATACCTTTCAATATAGCTCTTCATGCCCTCAGCGTTCAAGTGCGCTGTCTCCAAGGAGCCGAGGAAGGCGTATCTCATGCCAAGGCCCTCGGAGATGACCTTATCAATGTCCTTCACGTCCACGATGCCGTCGTCCACCAACCGCCAGACTTCGTTCAGGATCGCGTATCTGGAAAATGGGTTTATGAAATTTTTATTTGAAGCTAGGTATGCGGTTTTAGTTATTTTGTAGGTACTAAGAAACTAATTCTTACAGGAAAAGCTGATAATTTATTTTGTTGGCAGGTTAGTAACAATAAAAGCTAAAGTAACTACCAAGACCGGAATCCTTTTTTCAACCCATGCAGACACACGCAGGCCTAAATATATCCTAAGGCCTAAATAATCATACTGCCTATCCTAATGTGGTGTGAAAGGCCGTCCGCAGCTGAAATATTATGAAATACGGCAAGGCAAGAAGTGATAGCAAATACCTAACTACAGAATTCGAACTTTTACAACGCAAAACGCCTATAAGGCTAACTAAAGATAAGAAATCTCACTGTATGCGGTTGAGCACAAATCCGTCAATCTGTCTCGAAAGAGACACCGGCTCCTGGCCGATCTCTTCCATGATGGCCCTCGTCTTAGCAGCCACTTCCGGCTTGGTCCATGGCGCTGGAACTATTTCCACTAAGGGCACGTAGTAAGGAGGATTCACCGGGTGGGAAACAATCACCTGTAAGTAATATTTTTAATTATTTTTCGTTTTTTATTGCCTTTTAACCTACTCGTTTTTTTTGTTTAATTCGCCCATGATCAGAAAGTTTATCAATATAAATTGCACTTGTAAAAAGCAACCGTGACTCTGTGGCAGACGAGAAATCGAACCCCATGTCCTAAACGCTATCCGGTTGCTTTTTACAAGTGCAATTTATATTATTATGTTTGTATAGTGACAAAACACTATAAAAACCAAAATCAACTTTTTATAAGTTTATCAATGCTAAGATAAGATGATTCATTTACAAAATAAAAAATAAATATATATAAACTTTTTTGCCATTAGATTGGACATCACAAGATGACCTTTTCAGGGTTATCAAAACAAACACACAGTATTTTGGTACTTGCAGATTATTATTTATGATCCAATTATTTATAAAAAAAATAAGTTTAGCGTCCAATAATAAGGAGATGGTGTTACCCTGTATTAAAATGCTAGTAGACTTCTCAGCCCGAAAGACTGAAGTCAAATAGTAGAATATTCACTAGGGATTAAAGTATTGGCTTACGGCACGGGCGCCATCTTTACTCACGCACGAGCGAAACGAAAGGATTATAATTTTGAGGTTTATGGAAATCATGAGTAGGTGTAGCGAGGGTTCCGAGCTGGCCCAAGACGAATACTACCTTTATTCCCGAGGTGAATACTCTGCTTTTCACACCTTCTTCGAGGCAATATAAAAAATATCTAAGTATTAGTTCTTATTAGTTTCTCTTGAATGTCAGCAACGCACTGAATTAAAACATAAGTAAGGTACTTGAAGAAGCAGTTGAGATGAGATTAATAATTAGTTAGATCTTAGTTTTATCTGAAATTAACTGCCCGCACCTTTTCAGATTTTTCAAAAAATCAAGATGATATTAGTAGGTAACATTTTCTTCAAAACAATTTTTATTAATTTCATTAACAAATACAAAACATTCATATTGCTATTGTGTAATATAGTTACGTAATACATATATTTTTACATAATCTTATTTGTAATTTGTATACAATGCAATTTAGTTTTTAAAAAAAATTATAACAAAAAGGCAATGTAAATGTAATATGTCATACAGCCGCATCACTAAGTGTATTTACACACTTTTTTATTTTTCTCTTCAAAGCGGGGCGTGGCCACCTTGATTTTCGAATTATGACTCTATGGTACAACCTCGTGCACGAGCAGCATTCGAGCTCGTTTCCCAAATTAAAATCTCATTACAGCTCATCAATATTCTGGCCCGTAAGCCACTTTAATTCAGTCAGTTCAGTTCAGTAAGTCATTTTGATTCAGTCAATATTAGGTTATGTGTAATTAAATGTTGCCGAGCAGATGGTGTGAAAAACATATTTCTTTTTAGGTACCTGAGCTTTATGTTTGAGTCCTTCTGAGAACAGCGAAGGCAAGGTGGTACTGGTTGAACTAGATAGGATTGTGTTGTCGTCAACCACTTTGTCCAGGTCTGCGAATACTTTCTTCTTCAGCTCTAGGCTCTCAGGCACGCATTCTTGAACGAAGATGGCGCCTTTGACTGCAACGGCTAGGTCAGTAGACCCTGAAAGCAATAGTAGATTGTTATACAAGGGGAGAAAGCGACTCATTTCATTTCATTTCGCTCGAACGAAGTGAGAGCGCCAATAATTCGAGAGTGAAATGGTGCTTTCACCCGAGTTAAACATACTATTTTTCATTTCGACTGTGAGGAAAAACATTAAATTTACAATGGTGGTTGTAGATGTCATGGTCAGGTATTATGTAGTACAGCGAGAAAGGAAAACTCAAGTTTTTGCACAAAAAGACAGTTAATTTACAGTTCTCCAAACATCTAACATGATTAAAAAGAATAACGACACGAATACATGAAAACAGTACGAAAAAGCAGACGATACGAAATAATTAAAATCCTTGTAAAAAATATCGATCGAATTTTCCCCACAGATAATAATTGTCAAAATTTAAAAAAGTAGGCATATAGTTCAAAAAGAAAAATTACACTGACAATATAAAAAAAAAGTGTCATCTTGGTATTACGGCGGGAAGCCGAATATCTTAATCACAGATTAGTAAAAGTGTATTTAAATTATAGATTGAATTAATTGAATATTTTTTATATCGACGATCATAATAAACATGTTTTTCAATGTATAGCTAAGCAAAAATGTTTATTATTTTTATAATATGATGTGACTCAATTATCTTTGATCCAAGCTTTGACTGCATGCCTACCATGCCAATTAAAACTAAATAACTTTCCACCCTAGGGATGGATAAGCTATTTTCCACACGGCTATCTACACAGGAAAGTGCTATTTTCCGAACAGGAGAGATGAAAAAATACTTGATCCAGTACATGGCGAATTGATTGATAACTTCCTTTTTTTGAAGTCGGTTAAAGTTTGTACCACAGTCTAGTTGTTTGTTGTTTTGGTAAAGTTTTTCAAATTTTCAAATTCAAATTCATTTTATTTCGGAAAACAAAAAATCTATGGGTTAATTACAATAGTTTTTGTCATAATGTTTGCTCTCATGCTTTAAATCTTAAAATACGATACAATATTTCACATGTAAACACTTAATTAAATTTTTTTAATTAATAATGTTGCTCGTAGTCGTAGCTGTGCTGGTTTCGTCACGAGAACGCCATAAATTTGAATTTTAATACAATTGATAAGTAAGTTTCAATATTGTACTAACCGATACAATCTTAGGATAAAATTTGTTGTGTACCTAAAAGGCGGGAGCTATAGTGAACGTGAATAGATTTTCATATTCACATTTATATTGATCATGTAAGGACGAGCTCTATAGATATTTTAAAATTGCTCTATCTACCAATAGTTCACAAACGTATCGGTGACTATTTACAAAACATATTGTGTTCGACTATCTACTATTATGGACAGCTCATTCTCGTTATCTATTGCGCTTTAGTTAGTGCACTTTAACTACGATTGTTTGTGTATGATTCTTATCAGTTTTGAATGCACTCAATCTTTGTGGGTAATCGATACAACAGGTAAGTACTGTCTGAGATAATACTATTGTGTGTGAATTAACACTAGTCATTTGTCTAGGCTTCCGGGAACTCATATTTGATAACAAGCACTTGAATTATTAATTTGTTTAGGCACTAAAATTACCTAAAAAAAAATGAAAATATAGTTTTACCTACTCTATTAATATAATAACAGTAACGGATTTCATGGGAATATTATGTCATTGTTCGATTACCATTATAATGAGCACTTCCACTTTCTGATGAAATGCAATAAATTGCATTCCAGTTAAAAGGTATTGATATTACCTTTTGAATGAAATGTTCAAAGTTACCTGGTTATCGAAACCTTGCAAGTTTTATTAAACCTAAGCTGCATACGAAAATAAGTTTCGAAGTAACTAATTAACTTCAGTGGTATAGTTAAAAAAATGTCGTTTTCCTTCATACTGGAATGCATACCTACACTATTTTAATTTTAGGTGGATACTGAGATAATTTTTATGTACATGAAAAGTACTTACATTTCACTACAGTTACTAAGTATGTACAAGATATGGTACATACTTAGTAACTAATAATCTAAATTAATATGTGATGAAAATTAAAGGTTTTATTTAGACTTTTGGAAAATTATCGATCTACCTTTTATACACTGGTACTGTTCATCAGCGTTGAGCGTTCCTCGCAAAAGGCCGTCTTTCTCCAAAGTCTTGAGCTGCAGCTTGATGTCTTCGAGAGCATCGGATACTTGCTTTGCCACGATGTCGTACACCGTCACTTGGTAGCCAACAGACGCGAACAGCATCGCCCATGATCGCCCGATGAGACCGCTGGAAAGCACAAAATGGATAGTATTTTATATTACTAAAAATATACTCATATACGTTTAAATATACACACGTTTAAATATATTTAGTCATACTAACCTTTTATAATTTTAAGAATCACTCTGCTTTATGCATTAATTATATGCAGTTGATCTAAGGGATTTAAGTCTAGCTAATACATGCAGCTGAAGTTTCCACAGGGTGCGCATATGTGCCTATCTACGAATCTACAAATCTACGAGAAGGAAGGCTAAAACAACTCAATTAGAATTCATACTTTCTTGTCACCCGTGTGTATTTCTGTACAATTACAGACTTTTTCATTCACATTCTTTAAAAATATTAAATTATTAATAAAGTAATATTTTGACATTGACAACAATTGAATGCATAGGTATTATATAATTTATTTACGTTTGCCCAATTGATATTTATCTTACGAGAACGATCTGTTTTCAGCACCTTGTTATCATATTATGTAAATTAACCTCTATTGACTTCTTGATATTCTTATCGTAGAAGAGGACAGGGTTTCATAATAAAAAAAAATAGCTTCCATCAGATAATAAAAACTTTTAGTTACAAAATTATTGGTTGGAAGTAGTATCCGTATGTATTACTGGATATTTATATTCATTACTGGTACTTACTTAGATGTTATAGAACTTGACAACGATGATAGTTAATTTATTTATTTAATTACTTTTCTATCTTATAAAAAGTTTTAAGTACATAGTTTACACTAAAATAGTGGCTATTCAGCATCTTTTTATATCCCAACAAAAACTTACAACGACCACAAAAGATGTGCTTCTTAGAGTTTGTTTATCATTTTTCCTTGACCTAGCATTTGAATAGCACTGGAGAAGGTTTATTATTATGCCAACCAACTAAAGCATGCAACTTTCAAGGCTATTTTGGGTAGGATGTAGGTGTTTCATTTAATTTAATGGTTTATTGTTTGCTTACCTTCCGACGATGCCAACTTTTTCAGTCTTGAACTTTGGCGCCATTGTGTCTGCGAGTGGTGTTCAACTGACGATACGCTAGTCTTGAATGACACTGAGCCCAGCCGCTCCTAGCATATAACCATCACTAAACAAGTTATCGTGTTGTCTTGTGTCGTATGACAACAAATTGTAATCGAAAATATAATTTACAGCTGAGCACACAAAGTCCACTATCTCTTTTGAAAGTAAAGTCGTCTGATATTTGTCATGGTAATGCAGTACCCAATAAGGTTGAAATTTGAATTCTCTCAGTTCATGGTACGGAATGTGAAGCCTTATTGGATGCTCTGTCAATGCAAATGCAACAGAGATAGCCAGGATCATTGAAAACTCTCAATCAATGAAGGATAGGTAGTCCCAGGAGAAAGTTGATACTCTCTTGATCACCAATAGTTTCAAATCAGATATAATTTATGGAGGTGTACAAAAACTTTAACACAAGTCCTAAAAAAAAACAGGTTACATCGCAGACAATTAATATTTGGTAAGCGGACCTACCTTCTAAGCTAATAATAATGGTATCGTGAATTCGTGAGTAATGGAAATAATTGTAACGAAATCACAGAATAATCAATTTCAGATATCACTCTCTCAAAGCACCCAGTAGAGTAAAGCATTTTGATGGGTAGACTGCTCGCCCATAGGTATGCATGTATGCCTACGTCAGAATATCCAAAAATAGGTCACAGAATGTGTTTGAAACCGTGAAGCTGATTCAAGTTGCCAAGTCCTGTACGGGAGGAACTGAGATTCCCAATGGTTTTTGATTAAGTAAGTGATTAAATCTCATCAAGATTTTAGGTGGTAGTTGAATTTTGAAGATTGTGGAGGCATTAAGTATGTATTTTAAAATCCGATACCTTCTATCCTCCGAATCTTACAGAGTGTTTTACAATGTCTGAATAAATTTCTATTAGCAATGTCTGTCCAATACTTCTTACGATATGACGTTCCATATTTGAACAATTCGTTCGTTCGTTGTGCTTATTTGTCGATGGTGAAACAGGCCCATAATATCCGGATAACTCTAACTTCTATTTATTATATTCCTTGCCATAGATAAATCAAGGGATGGATTTGTCTTTTTAAATCAATTAACTCCTTATTTTTACTTAAAAATAATTAGTAAAACGCAACAAAACCTTTATGTATCAATCATTTATTTATGGTGCGAACGTGCTTATTAAGTAATATAGTAAAAATACAATTAAAAAACAAACACACTTTTAATAGACTGCGTCTAATTAAACAGACTGCGTTTTACACAGTCCGTATATAAGTATTAGATGACTTTGTTATGTTAGTAAAATGTATTATTAGAGTAAATCGTTTAAATAATAGGTAAGTGTAGGTATATTCTTATCAGTAAATACATCTATCGTCGAGAAACAACTATCACGATTCTAGGGACTATGAAACTATCGTCAATATTGTGCTCATCAAAAATAAATACTAATGTCCAGTTATTAATTGCATGACATGATTAATTGAAAGGGTAATATTTAGTATGTCCGATAATAATTAAAACCACCAAACATTCTAATTTAAACGAGATCTATACCATTAAAAACAACATTAATTGCGTCCAAATATAGACTTGCGGCGATCGCAGCCGCACGAGATTTTGTACGGCTAAAAAAATGTATTATTAAAATGTATGTATTGTATTAGTAGGACGTCCACCGACAAAATGGATAGACGACCTTGTAAAGATCGCAGGATCACACTGGATGCAGACCGCTTGTGATCGATCGATGTGAAAAACTGTGGGAAAGGCCTATGTTCAGCAGTAGACGTCCGTTGGCTGATAATGATGATGATGAAAAATGTAGTGAAGATACAAAGTATACTTAAATATAATACTTATTTTCTCAGTGCCTAGGCACGTCATTTCTTTACCTAGCACTGGACTAAAGGACTAACAAACATTGCTATTGCATTGTAATTAACGTTCATAGTAGTCAGGCTTAGGTACTACCTACTTATGTAATTTGCTCAAACTGGCCGTTTTACTTTTCTTACCGTTAATAACCTAAATGATTAAGAATTTTGACAGCCGACTATAGTTGGCGCTCGTAATCGCCAATGACCTAAACAACATAGGCCTGTGAAAGTATTTCCGTAGGAAACGTAAAATTAAAAGTATAAAGTAACGCTAATTTATTGGCAAGCTGTGCCGGCGATGGCATCCGTGGTGCTGATGCTGAATATCCTGTAGTTAACCTCGTTGGGGTCCAGTGTCTTATAGATGAACTTTGGCATCTTATCGCTCAAGATCCACAGATTACTCTCACTATCGATCTGAAAAAGTTATAAAAAGATATGTTTCATCGACGTTTGACTTTAGTTCAATGTCCCATCCCGTTTCGATGAACAAATTTTAGAGAAATTTGTACATAAATAAATAAGTGATATTAAAACGTCATTTAATATTTATATTCCCGTACCTTCAGATCATTAGGGAATTCATAAAGCATGGGGTCTGTGATTATGAGGGGGTTGTTTTCTGGAGTGTAAGGTTTGTTGGAGTTCCAACAACCGACGCCATCACGATTCACCTGAAAAATTAAAACATATATTACATGCGTTAAAATAATTCAATAAAATTACTGTTATTTTATAGTGTCGAGTTTAATCAGTGTTTATTTCCCCATAAATATGAAATTCCTTTGATACTATCGACTACGCACGTCGACGAAATGTAAAGAAACAATAGGGGAAGGGTATTGAAATTATTATTTCTTTACTTCTCTGTATCAAGGCTTACGAGTCCGCTATTATGAATACTACTTGGTCATGGACAAATAATATGCATGGTCTTACAGCTTTTACTTCTAAATACCAGCCACTACTGGGCTAAGCTGATTACGGTTTTACATGTATGTATTGTAAGTATATAGTTTTACATGTATGTATTATATGTATGTATGGTAAGTATAGTAAAAAATAAGTACTAAATATACCATTCATTTGCAAAAAGTTATTTAAAACGGATATAACCTTGCCGAGTGATAATAATTCCATGTTCAATGAGACTTTCAAATTTAACACAGGACTATTTGCTCTATTAAGCTGCATTGTTTAGAATAAATTATAATACATTGAACAATTCTACGATTACAAGGATTTCTATAAGCATTTTCAAAGTTTTCATGGTGCTGTAAATAACTCTGTAAGTGGTGGGTTCGTTTTTAAAAGATTCAACGAAAATCGACTTCAAAAACATTTGCACGAAATCATAAGTAGGACAGATAACGGCGGCAATGCTTTCGGGCTGTGAGAAATCTTTCTAAAAATGATAAAATAATAAACTGATTTATTAGTATTGAATAATTTACCTGGGTGTAGAACAGCACACTGGTTTTGGGATCGTAGACGCCAGCTGATGACTGCGTGCGTTCACCCCGGTCACCCAGCAACTGTAAAGTGGCAATGATACTTTATCACTATAATTATGTAAATGGGAAAGTGTATACCTATAATTTCTTTGTACCCCATGGTAGGACAGCTTACAATCTTATGTAAAATGCACCTATAAAACTCCTATAATACGATTTCTTTTATTAACTTAAGTACATTGCAATAAAGGCAAGTATTTTTTTAGCTATTGGATAATAAACATAGGTTTTGATAAGATAGATTTAGATAGTTTAATTTTCGTATAGAATTTATACGAGTATTACTAGGTATATACTCGTAGTATAGATAGTGCCATCCACGAAGGCGCGCGCCGTTCATTTTTGATTAAGAAAAGATCGGGGTGCGGGGTGTGTTGCAAATATTTTTATATCATATAATAAATATGTAATAATTATATTCATTTGAGCATCATCAAATATTGGCAAAAACTTCCACACATGTACTTAAAACGATTAGAGCGAAAGGTGGCGCGCGCCTTCGTAGATGGCACTATCTATAGACAAACTCAATAAACTCCAAAAACTCTATTGCTGTTTGACATCTACATTCTGCCTTTTCAACTGGTTTTCCTCTTTGTGTTATCGTCATTGCCGATATAAATACCAGAAGGTTTTTCCTTATTCCAAATTACGAAGTTCGTGCATGCAATACCCACAACAGCAAAATGTCTCAAACCTGTATGCATTGAATATCAATTTATATGAAGATACCTTCACTTTAAGGGAATGACCGCTTAGCTCCTAACGGTATTTCTTCTGGTAAAAAAGTTTTTATTTAAGTATTTCTAACCGACTACAAAAAGGAAGGTTCTCAGATTCTCTCGCATTCGCTACACCGATTTTGATGCAGTTTTCAGAAAAATATTATTATTAAGCAGTTAACAATTTATTGTTTTATTACTTTTAATGCTTGCTTTTATTTGAAGTATTTTATATTCACCTACTGTTTACTTATTAGAGACATCAAGTAAGTGCATCTTATGATTACTATTACGACAACTTACTCGTAGTTACCATAATCACGAAAAAACGTTATGTTCACATAACCACTGCGTTATTTGCGCTTTTCTCTACTAATGTATGCACACCGCGTAACTTTGTAGTTGACACCTATAGGATGTGAAATTATTATAGTAACTCGAGCTACGAACAAACTAAGTTCAAGTCAAAGCCAATACAAAAGAAGATCAGATGCAATAAATTAATATGATGTAACCAAGACTACTGAAAGTAACTATTATACGGTATTTTCTGCAAAACGATATTTGTAATTGAAAGATATTTTTTTTGAACATCTTGGATAAAAGCTCTACCACAGATATTATAATGCTCTACCTACGGCATATTGTTATATTCTATCATAAGATTCATTACTAAGCTGTAGTCCTTACCTTAAAGTCATGGAAAGCTTCATCTTTATTGATGTGTGTGTAATTGCGCAGGAGTTCGCTTGACACGCAGAACTCTTTTGTGCTGGACAGAGCGTGGAAGAACACCGTTCGGTAACTGCGGACAAAAGACGAATCATGAGGTCAGAATGGGTTAAGGCTTCACCCTGAGCAATCAATTGTTAAGATAAGATCAAGCAAGCTCTTAGCCGATTTCAAAATCCGTTGCACTAACTAGTCAAATGTGTACTGAGCTGTGACTGGATAAGATTTTAGGTAACCGTCATATTCATTAATGTACCTGGTTAATGGTTTTATACGCGCCAAATCTTTCATTGACTCCCAAGTTTGCGGACCAATAACATTTTCGTAACTTTCTCAAACGATTCTAAATTAATCAATATATGATTTACAACCGACCTTTGCCTGACCTCCGCTATAAGAGCGGTTTGCTCGATTTGGGGTCAATGTCAGGCACCAACAACCTGCTGATATTTATAAGAAGCGCCATATCAACCTTTCACCGGTTCTCAATCTATGCACTGATCTCCATAATCTATTACTCGTAATTTTGTAACAGACTATCGTCTCTTACGTAATGATTTAAAGACTAATTAGTATAGATTTATAGTACATTACAATGTTTTATAGCCTTAAAGTAACACAAACACCAAATTTTATTACCATTTCCGGTCATAACCAAAAATTACATAACAAGGCCTTCCTTTTATTTACTTTTTCTTGCTTCCTTTAATTCCACAGAACAGATTAACACTTTAGTGGACAACAAGACACAATAGAAATTATATTGTAAATATTCGTTGATTATTGTCGTACCTGATTGATTAGTACTAATTACATTAAAAAATTAAGGTAATTTATGTTGCTTTACTAAACGTTTTTGTATGCCACGACATTTAAAATAACTTAATTGCTCATTAAGTAAAAGCATTTCTATTCCACGCTATTTACGGGAAACTAAAAGTTACCATTGCTAAATACTAATTGCAATCGCAAGTTAGTAATCTTTGTCCTTTATCTATCATACTCGTGGACGACTATCAATGAATAGTGTCGAATACACCACACTCTACATAAACATGCACAAAGGCATTTATTAGGGTCAATTCTAGCGAGTTTGTTATGATTAACATAATATTCTGAATCCGAAAAATCTTGCAGCTTTTAAAAATTAAGAGAAAGCAGATGCTTTTAGCTTTAAGTCCACCTTTGCATACGAAAATAATGGGCAATAAAATATTTAAAAAAACAGACACAGTCTAGTCTAGTCTCAACTAAAGGAAAACTAACATCCTTTTTCGTAAAGTACTACGTATTTATCTGACTGTCTCTTCATAAAAATATCTTCACAAATAACAAAGAAACACCAAAAGAGATAGTTTTACGGTCAAAAATACCGTTTACTTCACCTTTGACGAAAGAAAACAACCCTTTGGATTCCTCAAAATCTTGAAGGAGAAACCTGAACCATAATCAAGATTAATCCCATCTAGCATAAGTGTCAGAGCAGAATGGCGCAAAGTTACTCAGAGGGTCATCTCCAAATGAAGTGGGCTAAGGCACATAGAAAAAATAATCAAAAAGCTCTTTTACCCATTTTCCCGGGGCTCCGAAAGTGCCATGCTGAACACTCCATCCGTCCAGTGGAACTCCACTCCGCCGACATTGTACGAGCCAGCCAGAGGCTCGAAGTGGAAGTAGTGGTGGGATATGCGCCAGGAGTCGTCTTGCTTCAGACTGTACACCACCACTCCGTAAGCACCCAAGTCGGGCACGTAGGCAAAGGCGTTATCGCAAGTTTTTTCGTCGGTGTCTACTACCTGTAAATATAGGTTGAAGTTATGTAAAACCAAAGACTTGTGACTGACGACCTACCTCAAGTTTCGTATGGTCGCTTGGTCTTGGTCTTAGCTTAGTGCGTTGAAGAATTTTTCTTGTCTCAACGAATACGAGCGAGACAAGCAGTCTTAAATACTTGATTTCAGAATATGTATACTTCCTAAACTGATTACCGCAATTGCCAACTAAATTAAAGATTAAGTTATGTACTTACAATGTTGGCAAAGAACGAGTCTTCTTTCATGTCGCTCACTTTGAAGAAGTATCTGTGGATCAGGCGGTCGGTGTTCAAATCAAACACCGCAATAGAGGGTCCAACAACTTGATTTCCAATACCTACGGAGTAAAGATTACAAAATTGATTAGAAACCTTAGTTTTAGAACTCTCCGAGATAATAATTTACACAGTTACACCCACGACAAATCACTATCACAAATTCCTCAAAAAAAAATAGTTTTGCTGTCATACGTTAAGCTATCATTAAATGCTTATGCACTCAATGGCAGAGATCTTTAACTCTATGTGAAAATGTATTTGAAATCTTGTGCATTGAATGGAACTTTATAGATGAACAATAGCTTGTTATGACTACTAATATCTTAAATGCCGTTTAATAGCGGCTTTGTTTGTCACATGTTGAATTTGCAATTTAAAGCGAACAACAATTAAGATCACTAGATCACAAAGAGAATCATAGGCAAGTAATTTTCCGTAGTACCGTAGACGGTTAATAATGCTATAATTAATGTAACGTAAACCCACTGACAGTTAGTTTCCTTGTATTTAACAGATTGTTCTGATATCCACTTGTGATGTTTTAGATACCTAATTGGAGACAGGTTATATACAGGGTGTCCCAGGAAACCTGTACCAGCGAAGATCTGGGGTCAGAGGATACTAATACCCACGTTTGAGCCCAATATATGTTCCGCAATATTTAATAGTTTACGAGATATGATTTTTTTGTTTTTTTGACTTTACAATTTCGAGCCTCATTTTTGGGATAAAACTTCCCATAAAGTACTAGATTAACTGTAGTATTTTGAGAGCTAAGAACCCTCAGAAGATTTTAAAATTATTAACAAGTCATTTAGCTAGGTAAAATTTTTTTTAAATAAACAAAAAAAACATAATTCGAAAACTATTAAATATCGCGGAACATACATTGGCCTCAAACTTTGGGTATTAGTAAGGTACAGGTTTCCTGGGACACCCTGAAGAATCATAACAATACTTGATAGAGTTAGTCCAGAAATGTGTAGCAGTGAACTAAATGAAACATAAATACCGAAAGAAAGTACCTTAAAGTGATCATATCTAGACAAAAAGAGCCCTGAAACTAGGTATTGATGTGCGTAATAATAATATTGGGTATAATAATTATTTTGTCGTAAATCATATGATTAAAACGTCACTGTTTAATCATTTTCCTCATACTTTTATAATTGTCCATAATTCATGCAGTTTTCTCTTCCATTAAAGATACGTCGTGCTGATATGTCTTTTAAGAATTTTTGTACCTAAATAGCAACTAGTGTTAGAGCGCTTTCACACTTAGGCGACTTTTGCAGCGCGACGGTCGCGCTACAGTCGCGCTGCTGCTGTCAATTTCATACATAAATGACAGTTAGACCTTCACATTTATTATTATTATTACGCACTGATTGTTATTATTATCAGTCTAACTTACTTGGTTATTTAACTAGAAGTAGTTTCTCAATGTCATGAAATAAATATTTACCCCAGATGTCTGCCAATCCTGTGTCCAAAACCCAAAGTCTGTCACAAGGATCTACATGAATTCGGAAGACCGAAACGATGGTGTTATTTGACCGAAGAGCTTTTTCAGAGTCAGCGATAAGGTTGTCTTCGAACGAAGGGTAAGGCTTGTAGGCCTGATCTTGCGCTCCGTCTACATCGATGTAGTTAAGCGACGAGGCAACCCCGTTCTTCCACCGGGGTACGGTGATAAACAGTTTGTTCTTCCACCGCGCTAGACCCAATGGCAGGTTGTTCTCTTGTACGAACTTTCCGTCTTTGATTGCATTCTCTCGTTCTGCTGGCGTGTTCCACGTGTAGTCAATCTGCTTCCACGCGAAGCGGAGCTGTGGTGTCGCTGACTCGCAGACCGATGCCACAGCGAGGGCAACAATTAAAGTTATCACTCTCATTTTAACCTGTAACAAAACACATAATATGTGTGAGCATAGAAACAAATGCAGGTAACTAATTTACCCTATCCAGTAAACTGAGCGACTAATGGAATGGTAGTGTCACAGATAATATAATACTGTAGTGTTTTAGTAACCGCTAAAAGAAAATCCTAACTACATACATAATATGTTGAGTGCTGCAGTTGGTAATTGAGTGTAGATATGTTAATGCTAGATCTTAATCAAAGCTCAACTTGCGCTTAGAATAATGTTTACTAAGCGGGGCAACTAGATGCTTCTCGCGATGTTGTAACTTGGTAATGACAGTATTGTGAAGCGGAGCACCTCACAAACTATAATAATAGCTCGCTCACGTTTTTGCGGATGGCTTGTGATCTTATTATTGGGAAACCAGTTGGGGGTTCGTACTCTTCCTTATCTCTGCAGATCAAGCTTGTTATGTATTCGGATGGCATGGGAATTGTGACGATGGATGTTGCGCAATGAAACCGCCAACGATATCGTTAGTGAAAAATCCGTTAAATTCAACACACAAACAATTTACGATCCATATTATTACCGGTATTAAATTTCGACACTCTGTTTTCGCGTGGAAGGTTAAAATTACTGATATACATATACATAATAAATACTATTATAGCATTTACAATGTCAAGTTCAAATGTTATTAGCGTGACTTAACATTGGTTATTATGTAAATTTTATGAATACCTTTTTGCAGGCCACTTGGGGCCAACACTTGCCAAGTGAAAGGATGTAAGGAAGGACTCAAACGTTTAGCTGACGTCTGTAGAGACTTCCGAGCGAGCGAGCGCCGGTTGGGAGGAAGGGATTGTGTCACGTCACGAGGTTTGCTCAACCCAAGGTCTGCGCGGTCGGTACATAATAAATTAAATGGCGTGTCACGTATCCAAGGAAAATCATTGTTGAATGAAACTAATCTAGTGTGAAAATAGGCTTCAGAACACAATTGTACAAAAACTCGCCGTATTTCGAACAAAAGCTTAATTTATTTGCAGGTCTTAAATAAAATTTTGGGAAACTGCACTAATTTACAGTTTCAGACACCATCGCCAATCGCCATTATAGCGCAGACTCCATTGCTGCATACCGTTGCTCCTAAACGGATAAAACGATTTACGTTATTTTTGTGTACTAGATAATTTTATCCTGTTTTAAACTTTCATGGTCACTAACATTAGAATAGTTAGATACGGGATTGCTACCATGTACCTTATTATTTATGAGCTTCCGATATTTCGGCACTGTTGCAAGCGCCATGATCACGGAGTAGCATCACACGGAGTTACTCATGGTGCTTGCAACAGTGCCGAAATATCGGAAGCTCATAAATAATAAGGTACATGTTAGCAATCCCGTATCTAACTATTCTAATTTTATCCTGAGTATTTTTAGCCATGTTTCATGAAAATCTGTTTAGCCGTTTGAAGATTGTCAGCTCTTTTCTAGTTGATCAGGGGATCGAACTTCCTTATGATATTGAGAGTATTACTTCAAAGATGTTGAAAGACGTACATATAAAGTAACCATGACTTTATATCGGGGGGCTTAAAAAATACTTTTATGTTATAATAATCAAACTACTATGGTATGGTCTAGGTTCAAATTTTTATTATTAGCTGTTATGTTTTATATCCTCATCCCATCATCCCAAGAGTTTATTTGGTGGATAAAGCCTACCCTTCGGATTGAAACCTTCATAATAATTTATTTATTTATCTACTTCTTAGAGTCAAGCAGACTATGACTGGTCTTGTCCTGTACATAATAATATTGATATGAATCATGGACCTATTAGCTTTGCATTCTCTATTTTCGACGACGCGTTTGTGTGGTTAGCGCTCATGCTGGAAGTCTGAAGCAATATTTCAATATTCTGATTTTCTGCTGCATCGAATATCCTTTTAACTTAATTTTTTAAGCTTGATTCAAACATTCTTCTCAATCAATAAATACACTAAAATCTCAATATTATCTCAGCATTTTTCGAGCGCCACTTGGTGGTTTTACAGGAAACTATGTCGAGACTTCCGCGCCTGACTACTATGCCGGCGGTTGCGGGTTCGAATCCCACAAGGGGCAAATGTTTATGTGATGAGAACGAACATTTTTTACCTAATTAAGTCATGGATGTTTGGTAGGTATTTAAGTATTTATGGAAGACGCCTCCGTAATTATCGTTGTATGATGGAACAAAATTCCTTAGTTCAAGGACAGAAAGGAAGGAAGAAAATTCCTTAGTTCGAAACCAAGACAATTGGTGTGTTGTCTGGCGTATATTTATTTATTTTATTTATCGTTTATTGACATTCTCATGTTATATATATTTTCTTAAAATAGCATCTTAATTACTATAAAAAGAAGGTGTCAGGTCAAGCTTGTTATTGTTTGATAGAGAACATGCAACAAAT
Organism: Pyrausta aurata; assembly: GCA_963584085.1. Lineage (NCBI taxonomy): Eukaryota > Metazoa > Arthropoda > Insecta > Lepidoptera > Crambidae > Pyrausta > Pyrausta aurata. Next base: position 5,648,199 of record OY757256.1, on the reverse strand, counting down.
GATAGTAATATACCTAAGACTGTATCCAAGCAATTAACTTTGAATAATATTGTAAAATATTAATGTTTCAAAAATTATTTTCATTAGATTTTTCCTGCTAGAGCAAGTTCAAGTATTAAACAGCTCCGATGTGTTTTAATAAACGGAATATTTGTACATAAAGAGAGCCAGTAATGCAAGTAAATAAGATATCATATGTTTTGTAATAAAACTGAAACACAAACAAACAACCTCTCACCTCAATTAGAGATAAAGATCAATTCAGATTTTGTTTTTAGGGTTCCGTAGCCGAATGGCAAAAAACGGAACCCTTATAGTTTCGTCAAGTCTGTCTGTCTGTCTGTCTGTCCGTCCGTATGTCACAGCCACTTTATTCTATAAGCATCACATAGCTGAAACTTTGTAGGTAGGTGTATTTTATTTACCGCTTTCCGATTCAGATACAAAAAGTAAGAAAAAATAATAATTAAGGGGGGGCTCCCATACATGAAACTAAAACCTAAAAAATTTTTTTACTCAAACCTATGCGTGTGGGGTGTGTCTATGGATAGGTCTTTTAAAATGATGTTGAGGTTTCTATTTTTTCTAAAAGTGTAAGGTTTGAGATATAGACGCTTTCAAAGTGGTAAAATGGGCGTCCCCCCCCCCCCCCATCTAACTTTTGAACTAAGAAAGTGAAAATTTTGGAAAAAATATATAATGTAGATCTCAACAAAAACTTGCAACGAAAATTGGTTTGAAGGAGATCGAACCCGTAGTTTTAGAGATATTGCACATTTTTATCAACCGCAAATATAACTTTGTCTTTCTTACAAACACTATGAAAAACAAAGTTATTTTTGTTGTCGCAATATATTGTGATGTTTTCGTTAAGTGAAAATAAGTGGACCCTGAATTCAGTTAAGGGTGGCACGGAACCCTCAGTGCGCGGGTCCGACACGCACTTAACCGGTTTTTTTTAATAATTAAGATTAAGATAAAATAAAAAAAGAACGGCCATTGAAATAAGAGCGATGGAAGCATAAGCGAAGGGATCTTCGAGAATGAGCAGGGACCCTATTTTTGAATCACTCTCGTCAATATGGCGGGTGTTATTTTATTCATGTACCCACATGAATAAATAATTATATATTCACCAACTGGACACAAGAGACTGGACACACGTTATTCCAGTTGATGAAACTTCTAAATATTAACACTTTTATTCGACATAGGGCAAGTTCAATTAATTTTCCCTCGGTTGCAGCATCTCAGTTTAAGACACCTAATACCGTCTTTTCTGTTGAAGTTAACAGTTATTTTGCGCTTGTTAGAGATAAAGTAATAAGTTTGTGCAACTCTTACTATTTACTGCTCTACATTTCGCCTCAAACATCACTTAAATCGATGTCTTGATACACATTTTTCTTCATATACTGAAACATTTTACATAAAATAGTCACAAATTAATTACTCGTAATCCTACTAAGTACTACTTACCTCTTTATTTATATAACAATATAAATGTTTTTTTTCTATATAGATACAGCTCCTATAAATACCGACGTATAATTATCCTATTCTCTTATTTTACTGGTAGTATTAGTTCTATAACCGGTCGGACTTCAAAAACATATTTATCTTGGGTAGCTAGATGGGTTCGTGCATCATTTCAGAATAAGACGTAATGGCAGTAAGGAAATTCCTAAAACTACAATTTAAGTAAGTAGTACCTATTTCATTGCGAATAGATATAAATGGCGACGGATGATTTTGAACCGATGATATGATGAATGTCTATAGTACAGTACGTAAAGCATCAATTATCCCTTAATTTGTAATACTCTTAAATCCTTAAGCTTTTCGTTACTTTGAGGAATAAAATGTTATCTATAAAGCTTTAAGTTCGAAATAAACTTTGCTCAGAAAATCTGGTTTCATAGAATTTAATATTTATACCCAGTGTTTGTTGCACTTATTGTATTGCACTTGTTAACTTATGAGATGCTGGTATTCTGAAGCCTTCTCATTGTATTTGGGCATCTAACAAAAATATGGTATGAACTATGCTTATTCTGGATATATTCTCTTAAAGAACTTTAGCATTATTGACATTTCGTTTACGCCACGTCCAAAATCACTTTAAACAACTCGGGCTATTTTGGTCACGTTCCTTAACCTGACTTAAAGTTCTTTGGTGTGAGAACTCAGAGCTTAATGACCTTCCGTTATTTGCAAACAAACAGTTAACATATATAATTATTGTAATTAGTTCTATCACAAGTTTGAGATGATAATCGTCGTTAGGTTATTTCTGTTACTGCTGGTAAATTATATATTGGTACTTACGTGTTTTGTTTTGAATGGCACTCCGCAGGTCAGAGGCCTCACGTCTCGTTCGCGAGGGCAACCGGTACGCACTAAGCCGCAAAGCGTGTCGCTGGCCTTTTATATAGTCAACATACAATAATAAAATCGGTCTCGTTTTTTTTTGTGTAAAACTATTCAGAATTAACTATTAATTACCATTTTTATTATTAATAGACTTCATTGATTAATAATAAACTAAGCTTGCAATGAAACAACGTAGGTTCTGAAGAAACCCCATTACCAAGTTGAATTGCAGTAAACTATGCGTTGTAAAAGAAAATTAAATGAGCTGTCAAAAGGTGCCTTAGAAGAGGATTGCACAAATTCTTTTTTTTTTTTGCTTTGTTTATTGATGAAAAATAAATATGATGATGTGATATGCTACATTTTATAATTATTTACAGCCCACGTCTTTGGAATACCCAGGGACCTAATTTCAATCACTTGCTTTAATCACTACAGAAACTGATTTTTATTCGAAAATCGAACATGAATCAAAGCTAATTATCATAGCCATATTGACGCGAGTGATTCAAAAATAGAGTTTAATAAGTTTGAAACTTACCCATTGATCTAATTATTTTTACATTTAGGTTTTAACAAAATATTGAGAAGTTTTAAGGATTAACGGAATCATTAATAATCACTTAGTGATAACCGTAATGGGTTCTCACAATATGAGTCAATAAGTATTTTGTGAAAATCAATCAAACAGTTCGTGACTTTACTTCTAGTAAACCTCGTATAGACTCATTCGAGTATTTAGGTGTTTCATCATTAAGTGTTAAAGATACACGTTTATTTTCACCTATTGACCTGTTTATTATCATAGTTAATCGCTGTAGTATCGTTTTATTAATAAAATCAAAGCGTTAAGATTAAAATATAAAAATTAAAAAAGCGCATAACGAATTCATGGCCACAGGTCACCTATGCAAGCTATGCTATGGGATGCTCCAACCGTTATAGGTATGCGTAATAAAATGTACACTCAAATGCTCAATTTAAACTCAACGAACGTTCTCGAAAGTGCAGGGTCTCTATTTTTGCATCAATTACGCGTGTAAGTATTTCTACTGATTACTAGTATCGTTTATAGATCAAAATAGCAAACGAGAATTATAGTAAACATAGCTGGGCATTAACTCGTTAATCCGTTAATCGTTAATTAACGAAGTTAACATTTTGATTAACGGATTAACTTTTAAGTTAACTTTCAAAAATGTTAACGGACACGTTAACTTCCGTTAATATGCAGCTAAGTCCGTTAATCGTTAATCCGATGCCTACTGTTTACCGCACGGCACCGCGGCACGGCGCAAAAAACAGGTGCAGACAAGTAAGTTTTTTGATAATTCTGTCACACAGTCTATTGAAAAACCAAAAAGCACCAACTCTCTAACGAGTAAAGCGCAAAGTCTCGTTCAAATGTGTCTGGACATGAAATCAAAAGACTCGTTCAACGATACTGCATTTCTCGCGGAACAGATATTCATAAATGTATTCATTAAATACAATACCGCTATACCCTCAAGTACTGCAATTGAACGGCTGTTTCCCACGGGTGAAAACATTTTAACATCAAAACGAGGATCGCTTTTAGTTTGTAATTTTTATAAATTTTGATACAGTATTTTAAAATTATAAAAAATAATTATTAAAGGGGTATTTGTCACCGGTACTCAAAGACCTTCAGAAGCTGTTTAATTCCGTGCTGCTAGAGGGCATCACACCTGAGGCACAGAATATATAATAGTACTACATACAGAACGGACACTCACCTCTCCTCCCTAGTCTGACTTACCTCACTATCGCGCCGGAATTAGGGATCTCATTAGGGGACCGCCTAGCGGGCATGGCACGCGCATGTTTGCGACGTTAGCGGAAGTACAAAGTTTTGTGTACGAGAGATGCCTAAGTACTGTGCAGTGTACGGGTGTCTTTCTTTCTTGAGAAATGACTCCGATAGGAGCTTTTTTCGTTTCCCAAAAGATGAGAGGTGGAAAGTAACTTCATACAAAATATGCAACTACATATAACCTATTCTAACTATTCAGTTACAGTGAACAACTTTAAAAACGTTAGGTAAAGGTAACATTCTATAGAATTATGTGTAGTTAGGAAATTATAATTGTATCATTTATGTGATCGGTGAAATCAGGTATTGTTAAGGTAGATTCTATCTTTTTATTTCTCTACGATACCACGTGAATATGACATTACGAAAATTAGTATTCGTTACGTTGTTTACTAAATTAAAGTAAATTACTTACGTTGTTTATGTATCTGTTTATATTAAATTGTTATGTGAAAATAGCTATTATGACCGGTGCGGTGTAACGGACTTTGTCAACCCTTATAGCACGCACACAAACGCAGCGTCTGTGCAACACGCCATCTGTCAATGTATGGCCAAAATGAAAAGTTTCTTCTGAGTGTCCGGGCTGTGCCTGAGGCATGGAACAGGAGTGTGGTGGTGTTGTTCTTCAAAAAAGGAGACAAAATCTTATTGAAGAACTTTAGACCCATCTTACTCTTGAGCCATGTCTACAAGCTGCTCTCAAGGGTCATCACGAATCGTCTCGCACGTAGGTTTGATGACTTCCAGCCTCCCGAACAAGCCGGATGCCGAAAAGGGTATAGTACCATAGACTACATCCATACGCTAATGCAAATTATACAGAAGTCAGAGGAGTATAATATGCCTCTGTGCTTAGCGTTCGTAGAAGGCCTTTGATTCGATCAAAACTTGGGCGGTGCTTCTGTCTTTTCAGCGGTGCCACATAGACTATAGGTATATAGAGGTGTTAAAGTGCCTGTTATGACAACGCCACCATGTCGGTCCGAGTACAGGAACAGAATACGGTGATTCCACTAGGAAGAGGTATAAGACAGGGAGACGTTATATCTCCGAAACTGTTTACAGCGGCACTGGAAGACGCCTTCAAGCTCCTGGAATGGGAAGGATTCGGCATCAATGTCAATGGCGAATACATCACACACCTCCGGTTTGCCGATGAGAACATATTATGTCACTATATTAGTATAGTCGTTGTGGCATGGATGATCTGGGCACTATGCTCGAAGACCTTGATTGAGTATCCCAACAAGTGGGTCTTAAAATGAATATGGAAAAGAAGAAAATTATGTCGAACTCCCGTGTTGTGCCCACTCCGGTATCTGTTGGGAACTCAATTCTCGAAGTTGTTGACGAGTACGTCTACCTGGGACAAGTAATCCAATTAGGTAAGTGACTTTGAGAAAAAGGGTCAATCGAAGAATCCAACTCGGCTGGGCAGCGTTCGGGAAACTGCGCAAGAGCGTCTTCTCGTCTCAATTACCTCAGTGTCTGAAGACAAGTCTTCAACCAGCCTCTAACTATGGGCCTCATAAAGAAGCTCAAAATCACACAACGAGCGATGGAGAGCGCTATGCTCCGTGTTTCTCTACGAGATCGAATCAGAAACGAGGAGATACGTAGAAGAACTAAGGTAACGGACATAGCCCTGCGAATCAGTAAGCTCAAGTGGCAGTGGGCAGGGCACATAGCGCGTAGAACTGATGGCCGTTGGGGCAGAAAAGTCCTAGATTGGACACCCTTCGACCAAAGGCGCAGCGAAGGACGTCCACCGACAAGATGGACAGACGACCTTGTAAAGATCGCAGGATCGCACTGGATGCAGACCGCTCACAACCGGTCGTTGTGGAAAGCCATGGGGGAGGCCTATGTTCAGCAGTAGACGTCCTTCGGCTGATGATGATGATAATGATGATGAAGAATTATCAATCAATGTCAAAAAGCTGTCAAATTACTTAGCAGAAAATCACTCACTACTGTAGATAGAGTCACTACAGCAGCCGCTGTCAGAATAGCGAGGTGTATCAAAGCACTATCGTTGTACAAGTGATGCACAACTTAGTGAAGACTCAATTAGCGGAATTGGCACCCAGATGAGAACTTCAACATGTCAATTGCATGAAGGAAAATATGCACGAAATGCCCGACGATTTAATTACACAAGTATTTCGTTTTGTCCCTAACCTGTTTACTCCCAGAACCTAAACCAACAGGTTTTATAAGTTCACTAACGCAACGATAAAAAAAATTAAATTTACACATATTAACGGATTAACGATTAACGTTAACTTGCGTTAATTCTTCCGAAATGTAACGCTTTAACGTTTAACGAAGCTAACTTTTTTTGTTACGGATTAACGATTAACGAAGTTAACTATTTGATTAACGGTGCCCAGCTATGATAGTAAATATGTTTATTAATCGCAAGTGATTGAATAATAAAGCAATATCAGTATGTGCAAGCACAATACTCGTACCTGAAATTACTTTTGATATGTTCCTTCATGAAAAGTGTGACTATCGGGAACCAGACATTTAAATGGATTTTTGAGCAAGCTTTTGACCCTGTACGAGTGCATTACTTTTTTATAAAAAAAAATCTATGGTTATTTATTTTGATGTACACTATGCACCAAAACTACATCACTGACCAACTGCCTCTAACGATATGCATCTCCAACTCTTCCCAACTTCAAAATACCTAGTTAGATCCTCGAATGGACATGTTAACTGCTATGTTTTGAAGGTCGACCAAAAACTCAAATATTGAGCAATAGTCCTGATCAATGGACGGTGGTCACCACGCTCATTATCCCGTCACGTGTGTTGTTGTGTTTGCGCACTTGTGTATTCTGTGCGTGTAATTCAAGGCTTGCTCCCGTAACCAACGCATCCGTTGCCTATTCATTCAGACAAACAAATTGCCTACTCTGTTTTGAATGTAATGATTATTTGACAATTTGGTGTATAACCTAGCTGTGATAATGATTTTTATTCAAAACTTGCTGACTCGGGGAGGAAATTTTCAAAATTCCTTTCGTAAAACCCTTGTCATTTGAACAAAAAGGAAATTATCAGGTGCAGTGCCGTTGTGAGATTTTAGGGGCGTACAACGGTACAATACATACATTATAGCAATAGAAGATGTGGGTACCTATTATTTAAGTAAATAAAAATCCTCAGTCTAGCTCAATCATACATGATTCATCGTTACGGCGGTCGGCGATATCAGTATCTTAATAAAAAATCTTTTCTAACATTTTATTCGCTGTCCTGACTTATGCTGAAGAAATTCCAATGCTAGGCGCATTGGAATTTCTACAACTTATAAAAATATACAAATTGAGACTTTCCTGTGCATTAATTAATTTTCCTGTGTAATCGTAACTACTTAAAAAAATTTATTTGCTTATAATAAGTATTTACACTAGAGACGGAAATAATAAAATGTTTTAAAAAATATAAACCCATTGAGAACTTACCAACTTACCTCTTTTTCGCAAACTAAAATATTATCTAGATAAGGTAAGGTGACTAAGGAACCAAAAGCCACAAGCACAACCGCTGGTCATGACCTAAACTTACTTAATTATTGTTAGTAAAACTAAGTTAGTTGACATTCCTTGCTTAAATTCGTTTTTGTTTTGGCGTTGTCGCGACTACCGTAACAAACGCCTGACTTCATTTGTTTTGTTCGTATTGTACGCTTACTTACTGATGGTATAACTACAGTAGGCGTTTATGAAAATATGCAAAGTAAGATGAAAGAAGGAAGGTAGACCTAATTAGGTATTTTTTTATTCCTACAACAAATACATGCTTTCTAATTATTGACTATAGAAGGGCGATTTTTAATCATACTCACACTTTTATTTGAAGTCAAATAGAGCAAAATAACCATATTTCTACCGGCTTGCAAATTACTATCATCAATAAATAAACTTCATTTCATTTCATTTATTCATGCATGCATACTAGGTGTTACTAACTTACATAGGTGATAAGTGTAATTATAAATGATATTATATTTCACTAGCTTTTGCCCGCGACTTCGTTCGCGTGGACTTCAGGTTCGTCCCGTCTAGTAGCGCAAAAAATGTGTTTTTTTACGACCTCACATTAGAAACCTCAAAAATTGTAGCCTATATGTTATTCTGATGTATAAGCTATATTGTGGTAAAGTTTCATTCAAATTCATTCAGTAGTTTTTACGTGAAAGAGTAACAAACATCCACACATCCATACATACAAACTTTCGCCTTTACAATAGTAGTAGGATTCAATGGTGAGATCGAAAAAAATATTGGTTGTAGAGATGTAGAGCAAAGTGGCTTAGCTAAATGTTGCTACATGCACATGCTACTTATTGGTATACCGTGTGTACTAACCTGATAAAAAATATCTTAAATTGTTGATTTCTTCATTATTCTTGCGTTCAATATCCCTAAGCCCGATGTATTTCTCGTAATTTTAAGTAAATGACACTAATTTAATTAGAGCATTCATATTGGAGATCTTAATCAAAATCCATTCAGTACTCCTACTTACCGACTTTCTGATAGTGAATTAAAATTTCACAAACCTAGAGCTAAAAAATGAACATTACATTGTCCTTCGTCTAATCCTGAGCTAAGTAATACGGTGATATGTCAAGCAACAACGCTGATGTCTACCCAGGAATATAATTACGCTATCGCGATAAAATGCGATCAGCACGGAAATATCGACGTCATAATTGTTAATCTCTAATGTGTATTGGAAATATGAATTCCAGAAATCGGAGCATTCGCGTTGGTAAAAGCGGCCGCCCAAGCGAGACTGGCCGTTGCTCTCCGCAAAGTGACGCGGGAGATAATTGCCCGCTAAGTTTCTGCATTTTATGTTTACCAATAGCTTGTCACGTGTTAAGTTTTTTTTTATATTCTTACCAGCCCAGGACTAGACCGAGAAAGAAGCTACTTTATGACTTAACTATCTGTATAAAGAGTATTTCCAAAATTTTGAAAATTCTTATTAGGTTTTCGTTAAGCCATAATTACCTAGTGCAGGTAATGAGGTATTATAAAATTTACGAAAATAATTAAATTTAACTAAGTTTCGAATAGTCTAAATAAGTTCAGCCAGGAAAATTGATGGAATAGACACAATATTTTTTTCGAGGTGTTTTACTTATATGACTTATTTAAAAAATCTAACAATACATGGTTTTAAAAGTAACAAACGCAAGAAAGTCAGAAAATATCTAGATGCTATGACAATGGTCACTATAAAAAAGAATACAATACGTTAATAAGCACTGGCACATAGAAATATTTCATAGTGGAACGATTGAAAACAATGTTGACAAGATTACTAGCTCGACTTGCAACGGAGTTAATAAATTAATGCCTAGACATTTAAATATTCAAAAAGGAATCAAAATTTACATGGTGACCAAATACTAAAACTCACAAAATACATACTGTAAAATAACGCACGTAAGCAAGTACGAAAAATGTATGCTACCATTAGTCTTGTTCACGTTTTTTCTTTATAATTATATGAAATTACTTGTAGATATAATAAGTAAATGGCATTATTTTTATACAAGCAAAATATGAGAACAAACAACAAACAACAAAATTCTACTCACTTTTAACAACTATTACTTACTTACTTATCGTAAAGCTTATTTTATAACACGGCAAACCCCTCAAAATAAAATTTAGATTTGAATGTTGAAGTGGCTTAATCTACAAAATGCAATATTTGTAAAATTAATTATAAGGAAAGACAAAGAATATGATGATACTAGAAAACACTTCAACCATAGAGATCATCTTTGATTTAGCTGCTTGAAAAACGTTTTTATTTTTCTTTTGCAGAGAACTATCGACTGCGACTGCAAACAGGTGGGTGGTGCATCGCAAACGACGTCTCTAAAACGTACATTCCAGATACGAATTTACTTACATAAATTTATTCAAAACTATCTCGTTAATGTCAAGATAGTGGATTAGATTTATAAGTTGGAATGGGAAAGAGTAAGAGTAGGTGATTTATACGTAAAAAATCCCGCTATATCGACTTACTTACAGTCTTTTTTCAAAATGATCTACATCTTAAGAGATCTCGTTCCTCCATAGTCAAGAATTTAGCTCAACAATTTCCTGTTCTCTTACAGTGCAAATAGTAGTAGTCAGGCGTTTCGTTCTCGTAGTTGTCCGGCTCGTATTCGTGGTACTTGTATGGCGGGGCGTGGTGTCTGGTTTCTGTCGAGGGTCGTCTCCTGGTGTCGGCTGGTCGGTGCCCGGTGGGCCACCGTCTCCTCTCCCTCGTGTTTCTGTCGTGGTACGGGGCGCGCGTTGGCCTGCGTGGTCGACTGCGCATCGTGCTGTAACAACACAGTGTCTTTGAACTTAACGCACGGACCATAAATTAGCAGTACCACACGCAATGTATCAACACTGCCATGTAACACGTGAGATAATCGATGTTATTAAAAAGCTGACTAATCAAACTTTGGTATTGCTGTTATCATGAATGAGTTCTGGTTCCTGCTCGCTACTAACTACTGACTAGTCTAACACAGATAAAATAACTTATAATATAACTGAATTTGTGTCATCAATCTAGGTTTTCCAGGTAAAACCCTATTAACAGCCTACGATATTTTTACAAGACCACGGAATTGTACACTACACATTCGTTTGAAACTGAGGAGAATTCCTCCTCTTTTGAAGCCAATTCGACTCAAAAGACAGATGTTGCATTTTGAAAGTTGAGAAGATGTAAGTCACACTCACGTTCTACTAGGCCTTTTCTTATACGGCGGTATCTTCTTTGTCTCGGGTCGTGGTAGGTAGTCGTCGTCCTCTGCGTCTGCGTCGGAATCGAAGTCCTCGCGCGGAGGCCGGGAGTGATGGAACACCGGCCTTACGTGCGGGATGTGCACTGGATATGGCTTCACCACTGGAACGTGTACCTGGGTTGAACATTGTCAATTTCTATCAAAATAAAACAAGTGCCTGTCGTCGCTAACGCCACTTTGTTTTCGCACGTTTACGATTATGATGAGTTTTCTCAGAAAAGAACAAGTGACTGTCGTCGTTAGGTACTTCGTAGATATTCGTTACGTTCGATGATGGATGAGTTAATAATTGGAAATAATTTATTTAGAAAAAAAATATGATGTCATTGAGGTTCCTTTTCATAGGAAGCTTACTATGATAACTCTGCAAGCAAACATTCAAAGCCATCTCACATTATAGTCATGACAAACAAACAGGCATACAATTAAAAACACAGTCATGCAAGAAGCGGTTAGTGGTTATTTACAGACAGAGTAAGATGCGTGTGTTCACAAAATAGTGTAAAAGTAATCATTCGCATGACATATTATGTACATGTCGTTACGTGCTATGCAATCAATAGATTTCCTACACGATAATGGTTTATTCACAGACATCTCCTGTCTGAATATTTGCTTTGTCAAGATTTCCAAATTTTTAGGAAGCCTGAAACTTAGTTTCTACGGACTGACCTCCTTTTCAACAGGCACAGGGACAGGCTTCTCTACCGGGTAAGGAACCTTTTTGATAACCGGGTACGGGACCGGTTTCTCAATGGGTACGGTAAGCTCCCGGATCACCGGCACCGCCACCGGTTTAGGTATCGGTACCCGAACCGGGTACGGCTGCGGAACCGGCACTATCACCGGGTGAGGAACTTCTATCTGCAAAAATTAAAGATGTCACCCGCCCTTTCTCGCGTATCGCCGCTGCTCATGTCTTTTTAAAGCTAATTAAGTACTTACTTCAATTTTCTTTCAACAGGTAGGTGTTAATAAGTACCTAGATACCTATCTAGTTGCGAGCATTTAACAGTGCAATACATTAAGTTAATTATACGTTATCACGATTAAGTAATGATGCATCATGTACGAACACGAGACTGAAATGTTTAACATTCAGAATAAAATGACCGTCATGGAATGAACGCATGGAAAATTGACTAAGTAAATACCTGTCAATTAAAAATAATTATTGGACTGTGAATGGAGGAAACTATTATATAACTCGAACAAATGAAAACTTTTCATTCATTAGCATATGATCACACGCTATGTGTCACATTATTTAAATATCTACAATATCGATTACCGTTAATAAGATTAAAACAATCATTTAATTTATTGATTTTTATGAATAACTTCTATTAGAAAGTTTAATCCATGATTCTTATCCCGTAGGATCAATTTTACTTTCTCTCTTCATAGAAAATGAACTCCATGGAACAAATGTACCGTGACTCAGAGTCAGTCAGAGGGTCGATGAGCTCATTACCAGCGCCCAACCACTAGTCAAACCATCAATTGCCCGAGCAACTCCTTTCGAACTTCGATTTTCGCTTTCTAGACCGTAACTTTTTTACGGTGTACGTAATTCTATAACACATACCTAATTATGTGGTTTAAATCAACCACAATATCTACATTCAAAGAAAAAATGTGTAACGGAGCCCGAAGCTAGTATTAAAGTCCAAAGTGGTGTTTAGTTTCATGATTTCTCCCAAGTGCACGGACGCGCATCATCTTACTGACCAAGAGCAGGCGAGGAAATTAGTGCGCGACGTGCGTTGTCTGCTTTTCCGATCCGCATTCCTTCGTATCAGTTTTTGCTAGATAATTACATAAAAAAGGTGATCACATAGACATTAACTACCACATACAACCATACACATATTTACAACATCAAGCTAAATAACCACTTACCGGATATGGTTTGGGGATAGGTACATGAAGAGGTTTCATTTCGGATGCATAGCTTTCGTAGTCGCGGTACGAATCTTTATATTTGCTCTTTAGATATGATTGTCTCCATTTCTCAACCAACTTTTTGTAGTCATTTTCATCAGTTAGATCATTACTGCTAGGCCTGTGCGACGGAATGTAAGAGGGATGCGAAGTATCATGGTTTCTTAAGTCCAATAAATCCTCTTCTAATTTAAATCTAGTATTGAAAACATCTTTATTCCAATCTTTGGGCTTTTCAAATTTACTAGATTTATATGGCCTCAGTTTAGGGTATTCGCTAGGCTTACTTTCATGATTCTTTCCATAGTTAAACTTGTAGTTTGATGGTCGCTTTGGTATGTGAACGATATCACTATTATTATTATCTTCAAATTGTGGCTTCTTAGCTCGATGTTTGTAAGCATATTCATTCGCTTTCAGAATATTGGCCCATTGGTTCACCGGAGTTGTCGTGTATAAGTTTTTAAACTGATTTATAAACTCATCGTTTTTATACTTGTCTTTGCTTAAGTGTGCACCAAAATCTTCGTCAAATGGATATTTCGACTCGGGTATTTTTTTAAAGTTCGAATAATCATTGTCCGGAAAGTTATAGTTCGTTAAATCTACGATGTTACTGCTGGCAGGTAACAATTCATCTGCGTTGTTGTTAAATGGCTTTTTATCTGATTCAAAATCGTATGTAAAACTAGTATTGCTGTAGTCCGTAGAGTATTCATATCCGTTCATTGACATTTTCGTAGCTTGTGGTTCACTAATACTGTAATTTCCAGGATTCCACTTGTTTTTAAAATTATCTTTGTACTCTAAGTTATAATTTAAGCCCTTATAATTTGGTTTCATCGGTGGTAAGCTGATAGAATTTGGTCTGTAATCTTGGTTTTGATAATGGTTTTGTTTAACTGGTTCTCTCTCAGAGTCTTCATCTCTGAACTGTGTGTTATAAGATAAAGTATCTTTGAGTGTCGGTGTAGCTTGAATGTATTTATTGTTGTGCTCTTCATTGTTGTTAGAAAATATGTTCTCATTTTGATTATTATTAATGGAACTGTAACTTGAAACTTGATATTTGCTGTCGATCTCTGTGGGGTAGTACTGTTTAACTTTTGTAAAGTCAACAACTCTTGGAAACTTTATGGCATTGTGTGGATTAGATGAAGCAGGCTTAACAAATTCTTCAACATCAGAAGAAGGATAATTTTGGGCATAGTAATGAATATCCTGATTACCAGACTCACCGTATGGTTTTTTCCCTTCATGTGTTGTTGGTATTCCTGGCATTACGAAGCGAGATGCCAGATCATTTGCATTTGCCAAAGGTCCACTACTATAAACATTAAACTCCGTATGATTAAAAGGGTTCATACTTTTTTTATTTTTCGAATTCAGTTTGGTGCCATAAACTAGACCTGAGGGATCGTCATCACTTTGTCTGTTTGGTTCATGGAAATGTTTATTGGGTCCATTGCTTTCGTCAAAACTTGGAGTATTAAAAAAGTTTACGGAACTTTGCGGATATTGGACCATACTCGATTGCGGTTCACTATCATCACTGCCGCCAAAAGCTCCATCCAACGGATTACCGAAATTGTTATTAAATCCAGTAGAATCTGCAGCCGATGGAAACGCAGGTGCATATAGCCTCGTCGTAGATTCTTGATTGTCGCTCAAGTAACTGGCGTAATCCGGAGATGTAGGTACGAATCCATCGTAAGATCCAACGTCGTTAAATCCAAAAGTAGAGTATGAGACCACACTGGGCTGCGGGGTGGTATCCTCTTCGTTGGTCGGTATTCTATTCCGTCTTGTTTTTTTCCCTTGCGCAGCATGTACAGCGATAAGGGCTGCTATGAGAAACACGCAAATATGTTTTATGTACATGTTGTTAGTGTTCACCGGTGCGTGAGACTGCGCGCAGTTAACATGGTATAGCAGCGTGAGCTGCAGATGGAGAACGAGCGGCGACTGATCGCAGGGAGCGACGGAATCTCGCGAGGGTGCCGCCCGCGACCACCACCACGACCCTCCCCGGCTGTCCTACGAAAACGAAAGCGTTTCACGCTTCGAGAACTCGGTAAATTTCCCCCGATTAATTATTCAATAATATAGTGCTCAGTGCATTCTAATAGGGTCGTCTTGCTGTAAACTTGGGTATGCGTTGCAACTAATTTAATAGCCTCTCGTGCGCCTCCGAGTTATGCCTTCCGTCATTGATGTATGAGTAGTTGGGAACGTACTACCGTTTATATGCATAATTTCCTATAAAAAATACATTTTTCAGTGACATTTTGGAGATTAATTATGTGCCGATACAAGTCTACCGATACTTATTTACACTTTTTCGTCAAACTTTGCAGTAATTATCAGCAGTAAAATAAATCAAAAGTTATATTTTAGGCTTTAGAGTTTCACTATCTTTAGGTTAATTAAACTTAGATGTTAATCGACCAATCAAAAGCTTTGCTTTGGCTTATTATAATTTTTGTCAACTTAACTATTTCGAAAGTTGCTTGACCTATCTCAAAAGTACAATTTAATTGTTGTAAAAACAGAATAATAGGTAATATAATACAGGGTGTAACAAAAGGCTTAACAAAGGTTTTCTCTAAAAAACATGTTCAAATTTTTTATTATTTTTTTCATAAACAGACCATAAGCCGTGCACTGCGCAATGTAGAGCGCTCCGCGCGCGTATACATTGCAGCTAATAAATAAATGATTTATTTTAATGCCTAAAAAGAAAAGTCGTTTCCCAGCGATTATTTTTGTTACATACGATTTGGTTTGATGTACTGAATGCGATGCTTCGTTAAGCCTTTTGTTACACCGTGTATTTTAATAAGGTCATTAAAACTATAGGCTTGCTAAAACATTTTTATTTTCTATGCAATTACTGAATCTTGTTACAGTTTCATCGTCAAACTTTTATTACAAAGAGTAAATTCTTAATTCTAAAGTCACATAATAAAATTAATATCCAACATAAATGGCCACGTTACTAGCTTCCAAAGCTCAAAACTTTTATGAAGATGCCACTTTGTACTAAGTTACGATACAACTTATCAATAACCATAACTAAAGGAAAAGGTACAAATGTGATAAATAAGATAGTCAAAGTGAAAGAATAACGAGTGGAATGGCTACAAAAATATTACCTTTAAACGCGCTTTCATGAAAATCGGTTTTATAAATATTTTATCAACCATAAACAACTAATAATCTGAAAATAAATAACAACTTTACAAATAGGCACAATGGAGAACATATAAGGTATTTTTGAAAAAAAAACAATAGTTTTTGCATGAAGTAGAACTTGTGGTATTACTATAAAATAGTGTGGAAGGCTTACAACAAATGACTCGGCATGTAATAGGCATAAATAAAGGGCGACTTTGCAAGGGGGTGCTTTACTATGGGGTCATGGTCAAAATCTCTAATAAAATTTCAGGTGCCTCATGCATTATCGCCAATGTAGCTGACTGATTTCTCACCTCCAAAAATTTGGCACCCCCTTGCAAATTCACCCTGTATTTTCACAATTCCAACACATTGGATTGGAACCATAATTTTCATAATTATTATACAGGGTGACTTTGAAAACATTGGCAATATTTTAAACTAAGAACCTACTCGTGATTCATAGTCGCTTCCACATATTAAAATGAAAATAATTGTTAAGAAATATCATTTCCAAAATCGAACAGTATCGGATATGATTTTTTTCAGTTTCATCATAATATGATAAATTATATCAATTGATTTTGATTTAATTTTGTGGAAGGGACTATGAATCATGAGTAAGTTCTTAGTTTAAAATATTGCCAATGTTTACAAAGTCACCCTGTATAATACAATGTACAATATATACTTTCAATTTCTTTCAATTACTCAAAGGGTTGGTTACTGACAGGAAAAAGCTATTACAGTTTGTTATTATGACGAGTATGTTTTACATTCTTAACCACGGTAATTTACAATGCCTTAACACATCAATACTAGGTGTTTGACGAAATATTCATGTTAACCCTAAGTAATGTAGTAGTAGAGTAGAGATTATTTTGAGAATAATAATACCTTTATCTACCGACATTAAATATGTAGTATTGGGGACTATAAGATTAGACTTTATAGGACTGTAGGTTGTCTACAGAAATTACATCAACATACAAAAATATTTTTCATCTATCACTTTCATGAACACTTCAAATTCAAACATACTGGTCTATTTATTGGTGCATACGTACTTCAAGGCTGAGAGGGTTGTATACATAATGTTTATTAATAAGTGTGTACATAAAGGGAATCTCTATGTTATGATCAATCACATACTCGTACTAATTCTCATAAGATTTCTACTCTCAATAAAATATGAATAATGTAATATCTAGATCATACATTCTATAATTGCCAACATCTATCTACTTTCTACAATATTGTATTAAAATATGTATTACAAGAATTATTTCGATAGGTATCTCTAAATATCTTAGACAAGTTTCAAGGAGTTTAACAAGAACAGTAAACGCGTACAAATGGATTCTACGACGAAGTTTCAAGTTTGTGACGTTAAAAAGTTTAAAAAAATATTTTCTCTTGCCGAAGTCAACGTTTACCCTTATTATACTCGTACCACGCGCAGTCGATACCTCAGTCAATGGTTGAATATACTATATTATAATCATACATGAAAAAAATGGTAACAAATTACATAAAACCAAATGACAAACATTTTGTGATTATACTCCTATCGTCCTCAAAACCTTTAGCACGTGATCGGGGATACTAAAATGACACTTTAATTAAATAATTCAGTTTTCAATTTTAGATATTCAAATATTTTAATACGTAACGCAAGCAAAGCTAGACATGGTGCGTATTTGAAACCATACAATACCTTTGTGACACTTATAGTGACATCATTTCGATGACAAAATGATTTAAAGCTATATTTACTTATTATAAAATAACCAATAATTCTTACAAGCTTTGGCAATCAAAGCATCACTCACAGCAGCTGCACACGCCTTATCAATACCTACTTACAGTGCTCGCATTGCATTCCCTCAAATATGCACAAACAATGAAACTTTTCATTTTAGAACATCGATTTACATTCTGGATCATTCCGTTGGTAAACAAAGATGGCGCTAAGACACTAGTACCGATCGACGAAGACAGATGGCTCTAGTGGTACATGAGTGTAGTCTAAGTTTCCTAATAAAATCAATCATGTCATTTCCTGATTTAAAATCCTTTGCTCTAAGAATTGTGTGATTATTTTTATCATAATATTTATCTCATTATTATTTGTGTAGATTAGGCCGAAGGAATTAAAAACATGTATTAGGTACTCGTATTATTAATTTATATATATATATTTATTAAAGAATAGAATGTAAACGGGTTCAAGAAAAGCTTTCATGGCATCAAAATAGCCGTACTTTAATAATTCGAGTAAGTAGAGCTGAAACTATACGCTATATACTTAGTTCTTCGGCATCTCCATCAGATTTAAATAATTTCAGTAATCATTGGCACAGATTAATAAATAGTTACATGGGTATAATAGGGCATTACTCGAGACTAAATATTTTAGTAGAGTTAGCTTTTGATTGCTAAGACGTACGCAAATCAGGATTAGCTTAGTTTTTGATTACATCATTATTCTGTATCTTTCTGCTTCGATGATGTTGACAGAGCAGAGTCAATATTAGGTACTATCCGGACTTGCGCAAGTTGGCCTAATTTCACTATTTCGCTATCGCAGTAAACTGACTTTGTGTTTTGTCATAAAAAACATGTAAAAATTATTCTTTTCCGTAAGTTTATAGTTTGACACATACAAAAGACATCAACGAGTTCATTTCCTATGTAAAAGATGCAAATCCTGAATGACTTTAATGTTCCTTATGCTAATCCTTGCAAGCCACTATCGTCAGTAAAACAATCTGAGCCACCATTACCATGCAAATATCCAGAGTAGTTAATGCAGGAGCTCTTGCCTTAAGAGCTGCCTACTCAGATTCTTTCGACCCACCACTGTCATTTACAATGCGAATTATTTATGAGTTTATCCATATATTACATTTTGTAAAATCAAGGATACACGTGTAAGTATTTAGTCTCGAGAAAATACTAATCACATCCAAAATTGCTTCGTAAGCCTTAACGAAAATAGTGATCCAGCTGTACTTTATTAAGAGAGTTCGTAAGAGTTAACAGACCTCTTTATGCTAGCTTTAAAGCTAGTAAAACCTTCTTAATAATTATCAGCAGCCGATACGCATAACTAATACAGCAATTCACCACTTTTATAAGGGAGCAGAATGTTGGTTGACTAGATGCCATTCACACAATAACTCTGCGGCATGCCTCATCAATTACTTTTTTGCAAGATCACCTCTGTAAATTATGTTTATATCAGCAGCTGATATTTGATATTTAAAGGTTTGAACATTAAATACGCTTTATAGTTTATTTGACCAAAGTTATCCCGAAGTTCCGAAGTACCGTATAGTGTCGAGCCAGAGGTGCTTCTCTATTGTCCGTATTTTTAGCTCTTGACATTCCACTGACACGCAATGTTGCATGCGCATGAGCGAAAAGTGATCCCCGGCCCAAATTATAATTTACCGTGAGTCTAGACAAGTGTCAAATGGTAACGCCCAAAAATTATCCCTCCCCTCCCCTCCCTCACATACCTCAGGCGTTGACATTTTAACACGCATTTGTCATTTCTACCCAAAAATTGAGCGTTTTCTCTGATAAAATCTAATCGCTTGCCACTTGTCTAGGATTCTCGATGAGATAATGGGCCAAAAGGGGTGGCTAGAGTTGAAAATACGGGCTTGTTTTTGCAGAATGGCCTTCTAATACCTCTTCTTTAGTGCGCAGAAGCGGCGGGTGAAGGTGGCGCGTCGCTAGCTTCAGCTTGCTCCATCCGCCGCGCTCGCTCCGCTATAGCTCGCTCTAGCTCTGGAAGTGAGGAAATGCTTTCAGTAAAAAGGTGTTTTTGGTAATGCATCGTAAGTGGAAAGAGTAAAAGAGTACTAATTAATTGAATATGATGAATATCCGTCCGTGACACAATTTTTCCTTAAGCATTAGTCTTTAATGTATTTATTGTATGGGCCTTAGTTGCCTGAAATAAATGATAAAATAAAAAATAATACAGGCTACATATGGTGCCACTAGTGTTTAGTCTAACGTGCTGGTCTGTACCTCTCGAGGTTCCGTATCAGTACAGTGCTGCGCATCAATCAGGATATACACATTTGTTGTAAAAGTATTTTAACTACATAAGATTCCCCAGTTACTCGCCTGTGCTCTCTTCTGTAGCTCCCGAGGTTCTTCAGTGTAAAGAAGCTCTTCAGTATTCGGTACTTTTATCTCGCACCTATTACAACTACATAAGGTTCCCCAGTTAGCCTGTCGTGCTGTATGTACCTACCTCCTCAGTGCGCAGACGCGGCGGGCGCGGGCGCAGCGTGGCGCAGGCGCGCGCGTAGCTGTCGCAGTTCGGGGCTAGTCCCGGGTTCCGCTTCCTCGCCGCTTTGTTCCGCTTGCTCTAATCGCCGCGCTCGCTCCGCTATAGCTCGCTCTAGCTCTGAAAGCGAGAGATGATTACGATGAATAAGAGTTTTAGGTAAATGATCTTGTACAACGTGGAGGACTTCCTAGGATGGATATTGCATGTGCGTATAGGGAACTTCTTACTTTTTATACTGACTTATCGCAACCCTTAGAAAAATACAAAAAAGTCATTATATTATTTCTTAAAAGAGACTTTGTTTCATTCTCTTCTGCACATAGTTAACGAGTTAGTTTTTATTCAACATGCGTAAGGTACGTACAAGTATTTACAAGTACTGCACTAAGACAGAAAAATATTTTATTACCAAAAGAGTCTTCATGCGGAAACCAAAAGCAATATATTTGCATCGCGTAATAAAAAGCAAATGAAAAACAAACACGAAGCAATACAGTCTATCATGCACTCGCATATGTAGGCATGATTTCATTCTTACTTGTATAAAATTTATTTTTTCATAGCTCTTTTGCTATATAAATACGAGAAAGTTAGTTATTTTAATAAAATAGATGTAGCAGACATTGATTTACTGTAAAATATCGTATTTCCGTATGTGTAATTTCTCCCATACACAGCTTATCTATCTGGCTACTCTGACCGTCGCGACGGGAAATGCCGCAATTTTCATTTCACTTTCATTTAACCTTGCATATTTAATTTTTCATTTTATCACTTTAGTTTTTATTTTAAGGATTTACACGATTAAAAATATTATTGGCGTTATTTTTTAGTCAGCATGCGTCTCATTTTAAATCCCGAATTTGTTATATATTTTTTTGCAAGTCCTATGACTTGCTTAGTGCCTAATAAATACTTTAATATATTTATTTATCTCGATGCAATATTTCAAAGGCAATTTTGTAATTGCAGTCCGATTCCATTATCAATGAGATTTAAACCAGTTACATGATATTGGAGGGTAGATTGAGTTCAGCCACAATGCTAATCCAGTTTGCGACAAAGCAACAATGTTCTCGTTTATGGAATCAAAAAGCATAACAGATTGGTTTTCAATTACGTTTTCAGTTCAGACACTCCCCCTACAGAACGTAAATGAAACCGGACCTATTTGGAGGCAAGGTCGGTGGAGATATTGAGCGATTAATAAAGGATGCGTGTGCGCAATTATTGGGCGCGGGGTGAACGGCCGCGCGCACCTGTGCACTCGGTGACTGCACCCAGCCTGTCGAAGGAGAAGGTGATAAGCACCTTTAAGTGTTAAGTAACCCGTTTGTCAACTGAGCACTAGCCACTTTAGATGTTTTTGTTCTTTTTTAAAACTAAAACCTGTGTTTTACTGATTGGGTAATGTTGACACAGAAACACAAGAATTCTAGCTTAACTAAGAGAGCCACTCCATACAAATACGAGTACCTACACTACTTACGTGTCTTCTGAAATTTTCATCTTCATAGTTCGAGTGTAAGTTGGTAATTTATACTTTCTTTATGTTTGATATACAAGGTGTAACCCATAATAGGAGCAAAAATTTTAAATACTGGCCCTATAAGTAACCAGTAATCAATTCTAAATGGATTTAATTTAAAATAATGAAAAATAAATTTATTTTTATTTTCTAACAAAATAAATCGAACCAGCAATTTATCGCAAACAAATGTGTCCAGCCATAGAACTTCACACTGTCATTTACTACAACGAGTTAGCCATTTTGATATACATTGATTAGGGATTATAACTTTGGATTACTATATTTCTGAGTTAAAGCACTTTACAGCACAATGATCAGGTCAAGGTAACTACGTATACTCTGTAGAATCATTGATTAAAATTTTTGCTCCTGTTACAGGCCAAACGCTGTATACTTATATATTCGATAAAAGCTTTTAGTCAGCAAAAAATAAGGCCTGGAATTATTAGCTGCACAGCTTAGTATGGGACTGGCACTGATACCCGAACCGGATAAAGAGCGAGGTCAAATATACATCGAAAACTCCAAACGAGTTCAGCGAACGCTTGATGAAACCAAAAAACTGATGCAACTGGAATACACGGGAACAAATACAAATTCTTTGAATTCCGCTCTGGTTTGTAATAGTTTATTTATTTGGGTCATCATTATCCATCACGGAAATGTAACTTTGACTATTTTTTGCGGATTCTAAATTTTTTTTGTAAAGCTAAAATTATTTTTCAAAAGTAATTTTTATTATTACGGCGCGCTGTCCCATTCAGACTGAAATAAAGATATCATTGTCTGTCAGCAATCATACCGTCTAAATTGCATACCTTTATTGATAAGTCTTGATGAAGACCTTTAAAGCTCTTAGTTTAAAAGTGTACCTATTTACTTGTCATGTAGTTATGAAATGTTACCATTACATAAATTTGAATATCTAAGATAATAACCACCAGGCGCGGATCTAGCTCTCCAAAAAGGTTGTGGGCACGCAATGGTTTTTCAATGATAGGGATTTTAACAAAATACGACAATGAGACAAAAGTGAAATTTAAAACGCTTTTATCAAACAAAAAACATATTTATCATGTATAGCGCGAGCGAAGCGAGCGCGCTACAAATCGGATTTCGACACTCATTAAACCAAGAACATGATAAAACTTAAAATCTCGAGCGAAGCGAGCGCTTTTCGACACTCATGAAACCTAAACAGCAATAATTGTTAAAAAGCGCGAGCATAGCGAGCGCGCTACAATTTTTTTTGACTCTTATCAAAAGAAAAATATGACCAAGATTCAAGCGC
Source organism: Pyrausta aurata (assembly GCA_963584085.1). Lineage (NCBI taxonomy): Eukaryota > Metazoa > Arthropoda > Insecta > Lepidoptera > Crambidae > Pyrausta > Pyrausta aurata. Next base: position 5,624,887 of record OY757256.1, on the reverse strand, counting down.
GAGCGAAGTGAGCGCGCTAAAATTTAGTTTACGCATCACGCACGACGCTTATAAAAGCAAGCAAAGAATTAATGGCTGAGCAAAGTGAGAACGAGATATTTGTTTAGGATGCTTCTTAATTTAGTTAAATGACAAAAAGTTTCTACCATGCACTTTGTAAATTGTGATTAGGGTTGTGGGCATGCCCACAGTGCCCACAACGGTGTATCCGCGCATGATAACCACATAATTGCAGACCAAACAAAATTACGTTAAAATATTCACATTATGCTCAGTAGGTGTCATATGTAGGTACCTATTTATCAAAGATAATGAAGTATTTTTCAGATAGCAATTTGTTACAAATATTTTAAAATATACTATAGGTTGAATTACTAGTATTACCTGGCGTTTCTCTGTGTTCTCGAACTTGGTTAAGGATCTGCTTCTCTTTGTGTTTCGAGAGCGCCTTTTGCAGCTCGCTCTTTTGATTTAGAACATTTTTGCCTCTGAAAAAGATAGGAATTTAATTAAGAATTTTCGAGAAACAATAGTGAAGTCAACAAGGTCAGACGCAGTCGTACAGACGTGGGCAGATAAAAATATAATCATCGTACGAAGCCTGAAATTCTTAAGCAGGCGATAAATTGGATGGCGGTAATACAATGTTAACCAATTTACAGTGTACAGCAGCTGCTTATTGTTTTTAATTCGTTTCAGTTAGGACCAAACTAAACTACTGAAGATATTTCCTCAAATCAATCAATCAGATGTAATGGATAAATGAAGACTTTTTAGCCTTATTGAGAATGTTTAACACATAGACGTAAAATAAAAATGTTGAAAACAACTACTCTACAATAAATCCATATCTTATCAGCTAAAATTCACTGACGCGTTGCCTTATATGGGCATCGACATTGCTCTGATAAAGCAAACACTCGCGCTTCCATATTATCATTGATAACATTCATATTTCATACGTTTTTCTGTGAAACCATTCATGTGGGCAGGATGCTACGTAATGTCGACATCATGTAAATATTTCTATATGTATGAAATGTAAACGGTACAGTCATGTTTTTATAAGAGCTCTATCTATATTTTCCATCGTCAACGATGAACTTTTTATGTTATATCTAACAATTTTTAAATTAGAAATTTTTAAATTACATTCATTCATTATAGCATTAGTTAATTACTTTTTAAATGTATTTTTAGCTAACGTTTGTCGCCATGTGGCACAAAGTGTATAAGATAAGACACATATTTACAAGAAAACGTGTTAATTATGTCGTCGACTAACCACAAAAACGTATTATTGTTGTTTGTTACAGCATGATTCCCACGGCCGATACCTGCATGTGTGAACTACTCGTATTATTAAAGTTCTGACGTCAACAGCTATTGCATTGTTTTATTTGCTCCTGTTGCACATGTGTCGTAATGTATCCTACACCATTTGCTTGCTTCATTGTAACTTGTCTGTATGTCGCTTCTGCTCGAGAGATATCGAAATGTTTCAGATGCGATAATTTTAAAAGTACGAAACTAAATCGGTCAATTGGAATTACAATAAAAGAGCCCCAGAAGCCTTGAGATATTATATTATCTTTACGATAGGGACTACCTAGTTACTACCAAAAATTCTTTAACTGATAGTAAATAAACATTATCGGGCGTGAGAAGCATCTGACTGAATTATCTCCTATATGTACGTGATCTACGTTCTTACTCGCTTAGTTCATTTTGTAATTAATACGTATAAAATTAATCTGCTCAAAATTAATTAATCTCGTTTAAAATTAATTTTGCAACCCGGTCTCCGCGAAATGTTGCAGCACGGCGCGACTGTAAATAGGTTCGCAATCAGAAAGTTAACTCGAGCATTTAGGATTGGTGCGGGTCCCGACGAGAGCTTAAATCAACTTGACGTACTGCTAATCGTTCAACAAATAAGTTTTAAATATAGAACCTTGAATTAGTCATGGGATACATCAACTTTGAGCTCAGTATTTGTGGACTTTGCAAAATATATCATTTCACCAATCATCAGAAAAGTTGCATAAATGTTGTTCTTATTCCTAGTCCCATTAATTTGTGCTATTTCATGACCAACAGAATATCGTTCCTCATACAATAGACTATAACGAAAAAAATGAGAACACCATTTCGTTCTCACGCTTGAAACGAAGACGGAATGCATTGCGGTAAAAATCAATGGTAATATTACATTGTACCGAATGCAAATTCAATCAACTTGAAAAAAACAGAATTTATCGATATTATTATAATGTTGAAAAAACCAGAGTTACAGATTAACTATTCATAAAGACAGATTATATTAATCTCAAGCAAGTAATAACTTTAGCAATCATCATCATTGTTTGCAATGCTAATGAAATGTCTTCAACAAAACTGTTTGTAATTTAGCGGCCTAGATTAGCAAGTAAATTTCTGTAATAACGAATCTATATCTTTTATAAATATGGTAATCGTAAAATTTACCGTAAAATTGTTTAGTGACAAATGGGTGGATAGATTGCTTGCTATACTGGTCGATTTTACGTTCCAGTATCAAAATTCAAGGTTAGATAATTTACTTCCATTATAGCCATCCAATTCAGTTGTTTGTATTATAATAATGTCAAGGTGACCATAACTGTGAACTGATTTTACCGGTCACCATATCAAGTCATGAAAGAGCAAAATGGATCTTTCAGTCTCAAAAGTCACAAATCTAGGGCCGCTTCAATCTCCATGTTAAACTTTAATACATAATACTTCAGTATGTATTACAATTTATATGTAATTTATTATTAAATTTTTATTGTAATACCGAATTGACTACGGAAGCTGAAGCGGAGAAGTTGGAAAGGTTATGAATGAATAATGTTTGACTTATAAATAAAATTACAGCTGTTACCATAAAATTGATAGTATAAATTACTTTAAGATAGCCTATGTTTAACATTTGATCAACTTATTACTGTTGATCGAATGCCATGTTTAGTTCAAATGCATAATGAACCGCCATGAGGAATATTTTAATAAAAACGGAGATTATAATGATAACAAGTTTGTAATGATCATCGATCATTCACAAAATTGTTTCCACGATCAACGACCTAACTGGACCTGGCTAAGTTTTCAGTTGCTATACGCTGTACCGACATACAACTTCGTTTACTATGCAAGTAAACAATGAAAGCAATTAAAAAAGTAACGGCTCACATGTCAGATTATTGCTTTTACTGAGGAAGACAAATTGCTGTGGTTATGTTTTGAAACCATTCATATTCATGCTAGAAGAAGAACTAAAAGCAATAAGTCATTAACATCGAATGTTATTCGGAAACAAACATAATACCTCTTTTATGTTTATTGACGTGACCAAGAACATCATCAATATAGATTTAACTTGCTGCAACTGGTGTATATAGAATTGCGTTCCCGTTACCGGGTTGGGAATTGCTTCCTTCCGTCCTGCCGACGGCGGGTGCGGAAATAACAGCCAGAGATGGCTCCAACAATTGCATTCGCGTGGAAATGAACTGAATCAACAGGTCAACACGGTTGTGAAGGTATTCACAAGATATACATATAGCGCCAGATGAGAATCTATTTACTTACCAACCACTATGCCAAAACCAGCGTTGAATTGGTAGCCAAAAGTTATGTCAGCTTGACTTATTTATTACAACGAAGCCATCTTATTATAACGTTGAATATCGACGATAACCGTTTACGTAAAAGTAAAGTAAAATATGGATGTGTAATTTGAAACCCAGCAATAAAGCTTACCCTATCTTTACCGCTCAATAGTGTCACGAACACCAAGGCGACTTACACCGGCTTCTAGTGGTTACTTAAGTAATACATAAGTAATTGGAGTGCCACTTATGAAAATAAGTGGAATGCGAAAGCTCCTATTAGATTTCATTAGTGATGGATATTTATTGTACGCGCACACTAAATAGTAAAGAATATAGAAACAGTACCTTTCTATGACTAACGTAAACAATTTGATCGAGAATATTTAATCATCATGACAGGGACTATAAGTTTCAAATACGCATTTGTACGAAGATTTGTGTTACTATATCGACGGTTCCCGGGCTATTTGTATGAAGCGACATTTTGGGCGAAATTGACTTATATACATATTTGGAATCAGCGAATTTTTCCGCGTCGTTTGAACTGGGTTTGGTGACGATCTGGGCACTTTTTTGTCGCTCAATACAATCGCATTTTCGGGGCCTATTTTGCACTGCGATGTATGTACCGACACAAAATTTTGACAAATTTAGGAACTGTGTACTTAAGCTCACTATGAAATACCAGAGAGTTATTTAAACCCTCTTTCTTGGATCAACAATTTACAGACAATGTACGTTAAACCAATTAGCCTCACCTTATAAATATTTTGAAATGTCGCTTCATACAATGAGCTTTACCTTAAAAATATTATCTGCTTATTTCAGAAAACTTAATTACTCAGGCACAATTAGGAACAAATAAGTAAAAATGAAATCGGCGCTTAAACAAAATAGGCTATACACCACGAAAATGTATGGTATATGACATTTTAATCATTAGGTCAGGTATGAAATGAACAAATCTTCAATTTCATGCATTTAGCCTGGAGCTATTATTTTCAGTACTAGGCGGTTAAGTCATTTAGCCTGAAGCAAGAATTAATAAACCTAGGTGGATAAGTCATATAGCCAGGAACAACAAATACTTATCCTAGGCGGTTAAATCATTTGGCCTGGAATAAAAAAAATAAAAAAAGGATCACTTTGTATTAAACGACATGTATCTTTGTTAATAATAGGAATATCAGAAAAAGACCTAATCAGATTATGCAGAGTATGTAACGTAATCAATAAATATCTTTTTTTTTTTTCAAAATTTAACAAATTGCGGAAGTTATGTTTTTTTTTCCAAAAATCAAAACTTTAAACAGCTCTGGTGTAAAGTTTACAAAATGTCGCTTAATACAAATAGCCCGGGAACCGTCGATATGATGAGAACAATATCCAAGCTCTGACACCTAGATACGGAAATAACGTAACTCCGAAGAACCGAGAGCAAACAAGACTCCCCTAGAGCTCGCTCTATGCCATTAACAAGTGCACGCACCAAGCGATCTGCGCCTCGAATACCGCATACTGGCTCCGGCGACAGATGTTCGATAATTGCAGCCAGTCCAGACTCCCGGCAGGATGTCGTGCACCTGTGCGCTAAGAATCCGAAGCGCATGCCTAGCAAAAACCAGGGGATATCTATTTTTGGAGCTCATTCTGTGACAGCAACAATCGGACGTATTTAAAATGACATGACAAATAGGACAGGCAAACTATTCTTTCTTCTCAAACTGTCCTACCCGAAAGTTAACTGGAAGTTTAGGCGGTCACCTAAATTGTATAACTATGAATGGATATTTCCTGACACATTTCCTATCAGGTATTTATATGTTCCTACAATAAAAAGTATCCATTTGTGAAATCACCTGTAGGTAGGTAATCAAACCATATCACGCCTGGAGAAAAAACTCAGTAAACCTACAACCTGATTGAAAATGCGGCATGCAGGGATAAAATCATTTAAAAAAATCTCTCGTAGATGAGTTGCCGTCGAAGCTGCAGTATGCAAGTTTACAAGTCTACAAAATTGAAGCTTTAATGAAGTGAGGCGCGGCAACTTTGATCAGAGGAATCAATTTAACAAGAATGCAGACAAAAAACGCACCCTTCGCTTAATGCTCAGGATATAAAGGAATTCCGGCGCCAATAGCAGTCATTGTTCAAATATCAAACTCTATGCCTACGTGCCTCTCGAATACAATGTTCATAGTGTATGTTATTTAGACGGCACGCTCAATTCTACGTGATAATATTGATTAAGTATAAGTTTATTTCATGACTATAACCAGTACTTAAGTTACCGTTGTTTTATTTTTGTTATCTAAATTAACGATTGGTACTTTGCAGCCGCAGTGAATGCGAACTTGTGAAACAGGATTCCCAATAATGCTGAACCGACCCTTTCTGGAAAGTTGTCACCAAAGGCTTTTGTGTGAAGAACAATGGCTTTGACGGAGGCGCTCCTTGACAACAAAAGATATAAGAGTGACAGCAGGTGCTTGAGTCGTTTAAAAATAAGCGTACGAGATCGATCATGTCATGAACCAATACCTCCAATAATAAATGAAGAGGTATTTAAATTTAATTCAATAGTTTAAAATAAAATAGTTAACTCAATAAAGAATAATTCCTTCACCAGACCACCTACAGTTAAATTAGTATGATTACTACTGTCATTTAATCTGTGGTACTTGATACTACTATGAATGACATTATATCCTACCCTATAAAATTAAATGCAAACTATAAAGTTTTCATGGTTATTATTATTACTCCGAACAGGTTGGCAGATATTTTAATGATTAAACTTTCCTATTTATAGGACGACATCCATCCACTTAGCAGTAATACAACAAACCGTACGATAAATTTTTTGTGGGAATTATTGATGACAATGAGAGAAAAATATTTCAAGATTTTCAGGTGCATAAAGGATCTTACTTAATAGATTCTAGAACAATCTAGGTTGGCAATATTTGGTAATAGGATATGGTATTTCAGGAAAGTATATTTTATGTTCAAACGTGTTTGATGCCAATTTTCTTCAGCGAATCTTCTGCAGTGATCGCAGTTTGATCGCAGTTCTCCCTCTTGCATCATGTCTTCCGCGCCCAGCGGCCTCTGGCTTATATGAAACCCTTTGAGAAAGCAATAGTAACTCACATCCTCTGGTTGAACATTAGTTCTCTGTGCAGGTCCATGCGCTGCGGGCTCTCGAGGCAGGGGTTGGGCAGCCGCCGCGGGGTGATTAGCCCCTCGGCGCCTTCCCCTTCCTGCACCATGTCTTCCGCGCCCAGCGGCTTCGGCACCAGAGCCCCAGGCTTATATAAAACCTTTCAAGAAAGCAATTGTACTCACATCCTTTGGTTGAACATAAGTTCTCTGTGCAGGTCCAAACGCTGCGGGCTCTCGAGGCAGGGGTTAGGCAGCCGCCGCGGGGTGATCAGCCCCTCAGCGCCTTCCCCTTCCTGCACCATGTCTTCCGAGCCTAGCGGCTCCGGCACCAGCGGCCCCAGGCTTACGCCGGTTGACGCGCTCAGCGCGCTCACTGATAGAACTGGTGACAAAAAAGGTTATTTAATAATCAGAAAATATTTAATAATGTGATGCGATTTCTCATAGATTTTACATTTCAGTCCTTAATGTGACCCAGTGCCGTCATAAGCCATGACGGACGGGGCCATTAGGCACATAACATGATATCCTACTGGAGAAACTAAGAGTTTATACTCATTAATATTATTCTTAGAGAGTAGTGTTAGGAATCAGGCCATCTGTTGTAATCCTCTAATTTTATGGTAAGAAAGACGCGTTGCCTTTATTAGAAAAGCGACTTTTGGTCATTTCTAATTGACGCTCCGTTGTCCAGTACATTTATTTATTACGCAAACTTCACCGTTTACTAATAGCAGTAAATTCTAATGATGACTCTCAACAATTTTTCTTCATTGTCTCCAGTGAGAGTGGATGGATCATTATTATTTTCACATCATGTTATGTATAGTAAAATTACTCCAAACTACTGGAGTCTCTGTTAACTTGAGAGACAACTAGTTAGTTTAGTAGGAAATAGTCTTATCTTAATACCAAAGAATAATTAATTATCCAGCTTCTAGCTAGAAATATTATACATATTTTATTTTATTCGGTTCAGAAGTTTAAGCGAATTCCTACACTCAATGCTTTACAGCATCCGTGGTCATAGTCAGTCTACCTGTAACCACGGATGTAGTCAATAACATTGCAAATCAAAAATCTACTTCTGAGTGAATCAATTAATTCACTCGCACTATACTTCATGTTCCACACGCTCATTATTCGTTGACTCATTCACACTTTGTTTTACATGTATTTTGATACTATTTTGTTGAACAAACTGATACTTATACTAGTACGTATTTAATTACAAATCATCGTATTTAATAATGTCAATAATGAAATGACTCATTTTCAAACGAAACACCCATTATGTTTAGGTAAATGGCACAAGCATGTAATACCAATTATATTACAACAAATTAACTATCATTTTATTCGCTGTACGCTTATATACCAGTATATTGTAATACTAAATAATAAAAAAGAATCTAACGTTAACAAATCATATTACATATTCAACATGGAGCATTATGAAACTACGAGAAACAAAAATATTTTTAAAGCTCCCTCCTAGAGAACCAAAATCGCTCAAGGTGATACTCAACGTACGCCTGTACGTAAGAACGAATATAAATCATCAAAGAAGAGTTTGTACTCAAAACAGGTACCTCGAAAGAATCTAATGAATCACGGCACGTATGATATCATCCGAGCGTCGCGATACTAAATATGAACCTAATAACACGCTGCAACTAAATAAGGTGACGTTAGAACACAAACATAATTATAACACAATCTTGAAAAAGTTGCAGTGCAGCTATTATTGCTGCCTGACATTATGAATTATGCAGAAATCACAACGAAATATTCCGGTTTCAAGAAATCTCGAATAATTTTTGAAGATCATCAATTAATAAATAATTGACTTGCAACACATTAATAAGTATTACAGTCACAACGTTTTTGCAACTTACATCGTGTTTTGCAATTTCGTTTGAATTGAAATGAATAGAAGATGTGTAATCTTTAACAATTTCGTCATATATGTAAATTCATAAAAATATGTTCAATTTTTGGAAACACTATAGCTAAATATGGCAATACATTCGGAAGCGAAACGTGCCAGGTATGAAGAGTGGCTGTGTATTGTTTCATAGCTGTGACCTCTTTTGGTGCGTTTGTGACAATACGTCTCCGTCATGATTGCGTCCCTGCAATGAACTCAGGTTAATAAGCGCGATGGGGGCTGCTTCCTGGCTCGGGTGCGCTTAAATAGGCTCGCTTACTTTTCAGCGCATTTTCTTTACTTTTCGCTTACGTACCAAACAAACACAGGAACTTCTAAGCAATGCTTCCTACTTCCCTTTTCATTGAGCCCATTTCAACATGCATAAGTTAAACTGTAAATACATCTTTTGAAGAATATTGCACGAAATAATACGAGCATCAGTAGAGTCGTCACGATTGTGCTATTCATCAGATTGTTTTACAATGCTTCGTGTTCCTATTCACTCGATAAACTATGACTCAAGATTTTTCCAAACAATTTTAGTAAGTATTGCTAAATATATCCAATAAAGCCGACATATTGTTTAGTTCATCAGAATGATGCGAGTGCGTAATATTTAAGATACGAGTTTTATGTTTGCGTTCAGCACATGTGTTTCTTGTTTAATATAGACATGACATGACCATGACTTCAATTAGTCGAAATTTACAATTTCTTTCAGCATCTGTTGTATGTAACTAACGGACACGTGTAAAGTACTTACCTACCTACTTAATGATTCAGGCAAGAATTGCCCGGATTCTATTATACCTCTAGTAAACAAAATATAGTCTTCCACCGTACCGTAGTTTGGGGTAGTTTTACTGTAAACCACTCATTGCGGCTCGTTATCTCACGCCGTGACCTCATTTCTGGTACTTCACACAAACGGAAACTGTGCAGTTGCCAGTTATGAACTTTTAAAATTAATTCCAAGCCAACAGAACGAAAGTAGCAGTTACAGTTTGACAACAAACACCGCACAGAGGGGTATTTGGCCCTAAAAGTTGGACAAAATTTTATTTTGCGTTTAATAGTATTATTTAAATATTTCTCTCTATTTTTAGGTATGATAGTGTCAAAACAAAGGCAAACATTGTTCTTAACTAATTTTATTTCTAATTTTCATCATTTTCGATACTAATATTACAAATATCATTTTCCTCTAAAAGATTCATGACATCATCTGAAAGAGGACTCTTTCTTTTATGTTTTCCTTTCCTCATTCCCGTCAGCAAGGGGTCGGATGTCAAGAGCAACCTACTAAGAACGTCTGTGTTGCATTCTATTCTTGAAAATTTTCGGGCGTAGTTTAGTCGGAATGCTCGGATATGTTTATTGCGGGCTTCTGCGGCTTCCTCTGACAGTTGCCCGATTGGCAGAATCGCCTCCTTTATCACGGCTGCCCCATGAAGCAACACCTTATGTAATGTGGGCGTCATTGGGTGAAAATTGTACAAGGAAACGTACAATTCGGCAGTTTCTTTGCAGTAAATTTGGAACTTTTCGATGTTAATTTTTATCCCGCTGCACATGGTGTCTAGAATAACTTTTAATCTATAGATTAAATTCTGGTCGATCCCTGTTATTTCTGCAGATTTTTCGAATTCTTCGAAAAATCTCCTGCTTGTATTCCCGTCATTCGTGTTGCCAAAGTTAGCCTTTGGAATATCTACTAATAATCCGAGTTCTTCACGAAACTTAGTTTGGATTTCTTTTTTTCGTGTCTCCACTAGTTTCTTCTCTTCGGCAGTCAGGCGAGCCCTCCACTTCATGATCGGTAGTTTATAAGCTACATGCAGAATGCTCTCGAAAAATCTTATTCGAGCGTGCAGCAAAGACAGACCAAATCGCATGTTGTCTGTATTGCAGGGCCTTTCTTTTGTGAGGTCGTTGAAATCGGAAGATGTGGCGCCACATATGAAACATCTCATGGTTGACTTGGTGAGTGTTGCTGCGTTACATACCTTACCGTCCACCATGGTAAAAAGCATTTTATGTTTGACGGATATAATATCATCAATCTTGGTCTTGTTCAATTCTTTTATTTGATTTTCAACGTACTCGATCTCCTCATTAGTAACATCAGTGGTTTCTTTCACAAATCGTATGCGTATTGGTCTGCAATATCGTGGTGATGACGGAGTTGGGTTTTGCCATATAATTTTTTTTTTCGTTCCATAGACTAGTTGGAGTGGAACGACAGAGCTTTGAAAAATGTTGGCGTCGGAATCAGTCGTGTTTTCGAATTTCATTTTATATTGAACCTGCTGAGTTCCGTCACAACCCCATTTGCTGATGAGCAGAAAGGACTGCTTTTCAGATTCAGTCAGTTGCTCCAGGACCTCGTCACCAAGATGCATTAATAATCGCTTGGCGGTGTGATCCATTAAACTTTGCACCCTTACTTCGGCACAGGTCTCAGTTGTGCTGTGGATTTCGGGGTAGGATTCTTTCTTCAACTTCTTTAGAATTGAATAACACGGGTAAAAGCTTGGATTCGTGTCTCGAACCACTTCGTATTGAGCCTTGGTAAGCCCCGCTTCAACAAACATAAACAGGGAACGAAGGTGTGCCAATTTCGTTGAAATTTCATTTTCTTGTAGAGCGGTTTTTTCTTTTAAGGCTGCTGTATAGGTTTTTGCTTTCTGGGGGCTTCTGGTAAGAACCTTTACAATTTTTGATGCTTCGGCTTCACCAGTCTTTCGCAATTTCATCTGTGTTGCGTATGCCAGCTCATCTAAGTCAGATGTTCGAAGCTTTTCAGTTTTTCTTCTTTTACTCCTTTCACATAAGTCTGAGAATGACTTTTGAGGTCTACCTGGACTAAATCCTATAACAAAAGATTAACCGTTAGTCACTGATAACATTCCATAAAATGTAAATTCAAAACAAAAGAGTCTTACGTAAATAGGTACCTGTTTTTGGTAGCAATATGGTGCCCTTGAGCCATTCTTTATTAGTTTCTAGGAATCTGGCATTGGTATTGCGAGCAGCTGACCATTTCTGCTTGAATTGGTGACGTATAATCGACAACTTGTGTTTTGCATCGGTAATGTTAGGGTCATCTTCAGAGTATTGATGGAGAAGTTCCAACTCCATAAATTCCAACTTTTCGTTGAAAGTTGACGCATTGGAGCGTTCCATGATAGTTAGTAAATCGTTTCTAGTTAATACTCTCATTCCAGAAGAGCCTGGAAACAAAATAAACCAATTTTTATTTTAAAATATAACACGTGGTTTTTTTAGTCCATGAAAAAAAAATTTGCCAAAAATAGAGGGGTGGTTTGGGGTGGCTGTTTTACGCATTTAAGAATACTGTATAGTCTATTCTAAAACAAACCATAATTTTTTTTTCTGAGAAATGCTGAGAAATACTTTAAAACGCTTAATGATTTTTGAAAATGGGTATTTTTGTGGAATTTTTAAGGGTTAATTACTAATGGAGCTAAAAGTGTCAAAAATCGCTCTTTTCAAAATAAACGTATATAAAACACTAAGTACATACCTGGTTGCGTACTATCCATAGCAGAAACTCACTCGAAATCAACTTTTTCACCATAAATAAAATACTTAAAAACAATGAAAATTGAGCGTATCGAACAATCACACGACCACGGCAAGGGAACGGTAACTTCCGACTAAGCGCATGGAGCGGGGGAATGCCTCTAGCGCGTCGGGCTCGCGCTATTGTTAGGAGGGGATACCGTCTATTTCCGAGAAACAGTAAGAAAGGTGTAGAGCTAAAACAAAAAAAATGGATTTTGTCCAACTTTTAGGGCCAAATACCCCTCCGTGCACCGTTGAATATCGAATCAGATTTTCATTTCACTGAAAATTAACGAAGAAAAGTTACTTCGCTTGAATGATTTTATTTGTTTGCCCTTACGTAAGAACCCACACTGCTTACACAATATTGTATTAACTTATTATTTATTAACCACTAGCTTTTGCCCGCGACTTCGTCCGCGTGGAATAGTGACTTCTTTCTCCCGTTTTTTACACATTTACCACTATATCTTGGCTCCTATTGGTCGTAGCGTGATGTTATATAGCCTATAGCCTTCCTCGATAACTGGACTATCCAACACAAAAAGAATTATTCAATTCGAACCAGTAGTTTCGGAGATTAGCGCGTTCAAACAAACAAACAAACAAACAAACAAACAAACAAACTCTTTAGCTTTATAATATTAGTATAGATCAGTCGTAGGGAAAACACTCAAATAATTTTGTATATCCTCTCCGCTGATTATGACGATGCGTTGGATTTTCCTAGCGAATTAGTAAACTACTCATAAAATTGAATGAATTTCTATTAAGTTTTTGAATTTGTTGACGACTTCTAATCGATATTACTAGTCCACGTCAACTATAGTAGGTAGGGAAACTGTAGGTTGATGCCTAACTAGCTTTTGTAATAATCAGGTTATTAAACTATCTAGATAGTTAGCCCGTGGAAGCAATGAGGCAACCGCCGCGCGACGATACCAAGGGAGATAGGCGTTATCGAATTGCACAACGCTGCAACAATTATTTTGGTAGTTACACAAAATATGACAGGCCCGAAGCAAATCGTTTCGTTGTAGAAGTCCAAATGATTAAGATTTACAAAGCACTTTATGGTCTATAGTTAAAAGCCTGGGTATAAACTTATTTTAGTTAGAGTATACTCTAATTTCTGTTATAGAGCTATATTATAATTTTAAACTTTTGATTTTAGTAAAGGTTAGTATCTCAAAAGAAATGACGTTTAGTATATTGGTGTTCATTTTTGAGCTGCTAAGCAAGACTGTAGTATAATAGATTAGGTCAGTACAATTGATGTGCCAATTTAACTATAGAAGTTTTTTAGACAGTGACCCTAATCCAAGCGCAGTTAGCCAAAATTTTATCGCACGCCGGCGTCTTACATGATATAACGTCGTTTACATAATGCGCAAGCTGATCAATATCTCTACAATACGACGCACTCGCTTTGAACTTGCACGAACGCTTCGAAATTCATTGAAAATATTCAGGAATCATAAATATTACACAATAATATAAATTAGTTGTAAACTTCATCAAAATTCAAAACAAATATCTTTATTTAAGAAAGTTATGAAATGTTGCTTTTCTAGAATCTGGGGGTAAAGTTGCTTCATTACAGGCACTGCTTCAATGTACTGTACGGAACTACGGTTTACTATTCACTCTCAAAATGTTCATATACCAAATTAGGTTTTTTGTATAGATATGGGGCATGACTAAAGTTAGGACATGCCGTGCTCCTATTCGCCCTGACATTTCTAAAAGTAGGCCTATTGCTTCCCCAACCGACCCAAGACATCTAGATCTGGAACGCGCTCTGTTGCATTAGTGGAATGATAAAGTTTCTACAAGCCATGGGCTTCCATTCACGATGACTAGAACTTTTGGTAGCTGTACTCGTTTGTAATCACGTAACACTTGAACCTACTTGCATTTGTGTATTTACCCCACTTCCCAATTAAGCTGCTAATATTTGAACGTAAGATGTTTTATGAAATGCCGAAATTATAGAACTAGAAACTACGAGACGAGTAAACAAGGTCCGATACCGTTTTATCGTTTATAATATTTTTTTAATATTGTCAGTAAGATTATCTTTTACTGATTATAACAGATGCAAGTCACAAGATCGACAATGCCGTCAGTAATTTATTTAATGTATTTTAGATTCTGTGCCATGTTATTCAAGCACTAATGCACTAATTAAAGTTGTTTATCTGTACTTTACTAAATATGGCTATTCTAGTTTGACGAATGCACTGGAAATGTGTAGGCCGGTTTCATACAGTCAGTCAGTTCGTCTAGACGAGATAGATGGCTACGCAACGTACCTCGATCGGTATTGACTTATTGTTAGAAGTCCTACTAGATAGTATTTTAATTAATGTGCCAAAACTGTAGCGATCTAATTATCAACTCGCAAGGTAGGTACGAGCTATTATCGGACGCTTTCACACATATAAGAATACTTATTACTTTTTCAAATAGCAGATTGGAGCGATTAACGTCAATAGTGTGCCGTAAATAATCGCAATAATCCCGGAAACAGAGCTGACATCGGCAGTCCAACACGGAACAACGATATATCTACGAAATAGCCAAATAATTGCCTTACTCGTTTAACTAGGTAATTAAATCTAAACATTTGCACCAATAAAAGTTTTCACCAGAGACCATAAGCCATAAGAACACTCATAGCGTTTACTGGTATTACGAGAACTACTAACTGGCTGAAGTTATTAGTAGCGCGCACATTTAGACGCAATAAATAAACATCGTAAATAAGAGCTGGTTTAGAAAGGCAGACTTATTCTTGTTTGTACACAGCGTTTGAAGGAGTGTCCTTGATAAGGATATTTTATTCAAGCCCTGGGCACCCGGGGCGATATTGAACCCGTCGCCTGTGAAGGTCGCACTGACGGCTGCGTGCGTCGCAATTCGGGGCAAACTCCCTTTCAAGGTCTGTTTAGGGATTGACTTTCAAGGTTCCCAAGAATCTATTGAAAATTCAGCCCAAACAATAAAACAGGTTGATGCTCTTCATCTGATTCTGAGTTCTTTGTCTGCGTGCCTTGAAATTCTATTAATTAAGGTTTAAAGATAACAAATAAAAACAACAGTACAGGGTAGATAAAAGGAGTAATCGTACCCACTGCACTGATATTAATCTAGTTATATGTAGATACTACCCACATGTCAATACTGTTTAATAAAATCATATATTTTACTGCAGCAATAATAGCAATGTGGTTAATTGGTTTCGCATTACTAAACGAGACTGGACGTTTGCAAGTATAAACTCAATATGGAACCGCAGCACCGTCCATAAATGTCAAACGGTCAATGCGGCCTATAAATTTCCTGGTGAAATATTTGTCCAGTCGATAGAACGCCATGGACTGACCTCTGACCTATGGTTATTTTTAGCCCTCCATCTAGCGAGTATAACTCCAGCAAGGCCGTACTAGTGTTTTCGCTGAAACAATTGACGTCATTCCTGCTGAAGGCTACCATCTAGTTAAATATACACAGCTCTAATCTGGTTCTTTCATTTGCTCTACTTATGTACTAAGTCACTTCACTTCATCAAGTGTTACAAAATATACTTACTAGCTAGGCTTAGGAGGAAAATGTTGAATTCAAAACGTTGCATCAAACCAAAGTGGAAGATGCCTTTGAAAACTCTGCATCCAAGTTTTCCTCTTACTTAACGTCAGCCAGGCTCTTATGAATTTCCTATTTGAAAAGCGTCTGGTTTTCTAACGTGAACACATCTATGTTCCTCTTTCACCTCTTTTTACATTTCATGAAGAGGTTCTACAAATTAAAATACAATTGGAAAGGTCAGTAAAAGATAGTAAGTATTATGTATTACCCGCAGTGGAAAAACTACTGTCGGAAGACAGACTCTTCGGATATTGTAGTAACCACGGTGGTACTAAATCTACGACAATTGCAAGACTATATGGCTGTATGCAAGTATGAAGGCTAAAAGGTATTGTCTATCTATAATGAGGGAGTCTGACAGACACCGAGTACCAACATTAAATTCACAGCATTGGAGCAAACAATACATTTGATAAATCCATTGTTGCTTCGCAAACAATAATTCTTAGGAAAATGTTAGTGTTTGTTTAACCTTCAAGATCTAGATAAAACAATAAAATAGTCGATTTATGTTATATCAATGTGTGTAGGTTACAGTATGTTATGATGTGTTATTAAAACGTGAGGAAACTAGCATTTATTTTGCTGACTCTACAAAAAAGTTTGGTCATGTCTGATGACAGATTATTCTTAGTATGATATTTTGTTTAGACAACCTACGAATACTTTCAAATATTTATGTCTGCTGCAAATTTTGTTTAACACGTTCTGGGACACTACTCCAGACACAATAGATGTTTTATTGTTTTCATATCCCTGGACGTGTTAAGTAAGTAGTAATAAATATAATATAATAGTTAAATTGTTAATTCTGTGTTCTATTCTATGAGGTATGGCCATCAATTCCGTTTTAATAAAATACTTTCAAGAAACAAAATAACAATTGAGAGGATTGTTCTAATAAGCCTGTTATTACATCTGATCTCATTGTTATATAGTTTAGTATGTTTTGTATAAGTGGCCCGATGACATCAAAGCCGGCTAGATAGATACAAATGAAAGGGTCACTCGATGCGCGGAGCATGAACACTGCTTTATTCCGGTAAAACAAGATTAATAGCTTTAGTTCTTGTTCCTACCCCTTTTAATTTGATTAACGTATCAACGGACACGATGGATGCTAAAAATCGTCTATTCTACCTCAGTGTCTAGTGGAATCTAGCCAGGGGCCAAGAGAAATGAACGAGTTTTTCAGATGAATTACGATCTATGATGATCATAGGGTCGCTTTGGCAGCAGGTACCATCGTAAGGCTATTTAGTGACTTGAAAAAGTAAATCATTGAATCGTATGACCGAACAATTATTTTTGAACGATATCAATGCCCATGCCATAACAATCTTACATAGCATTGGATATAATATTGTTTTCGACTCGATAGACCTTAATATAGACCACATATCTGAAATGTGGTAACGCAATCTGCATCTACCAGTACAAAATCAGTTACACACTTGCGAAATAGACATTCTTGTGTAGGTAGTAGTCGTAAAACCTACCTCGATGCCGATTGTAGCAACTATCGAGCGGTATATTTTATGGGCGTTGTAATTGGAAAAGTATCGACAAATTGCTGCGAGACCCCATCACAGCAGAACATTATTTTAATGAGCATTCCTGACTGACCGACTTAACGATTTTGGGCAATCGCCACAAAACAGGCGCGGCCATTAGACATAAAAGCAACCCAGTTTATGTTCCGACCAGATAATGGGTGAAAAGATATTGCATCTCGTATGATTCCCAAGGCACGTGCGCCAGTGGTGTCGAATGTTTATAGGGCGTTTTAAAATGGAAGGGAGTATTTTAAGACGGCTGAAAATGTGAAGCTGGCATAAAATTTCTTGTATTATGTAACAAATAACTCAAAGTTTAGTAACTCAAAAAGTGTGTCGAGATGTTGTGTATTCTATTCTATCCGAATCAAATCTGTTGACAGATGTGATGACGTGTCTCAATAACCGTAGCGGCGCGAGCCCCCGTGATGCGTGGCTCAATCAATAAGCCACTTCCTCATGCGGGTGCGCACGAATCACTTATTGCAGCTGATGACAGTTATGAGCGTGGTACAAATTTTCCCGTGTGCCTCAATGGATGAGGTCAACTAATTCGACCAAAGAAGATGCACAATACGGCTGCACTTGTGCGCTTAATGAGTCCAATAAAACTAATAGACTTCATTGTTCTAATAGACGGGTCCGATGGAGTTTATATTTTTGATCACATCTCTGAGACTAAAACTATATTGTATTTACCGACAAAAAAAGAAGGTATTCAATTTATTGCTTGTGATATTGGATAATATTTGAGATGATGATGATCTAGTAAGCTTCCAAACACGTAGGTATGCTAAGTTTCGTAAGTTTGTCCACGGATTTGCCATGCGAACGTACAAATCGATGCGTTATCTAGATGAAGAGTACAAAAGAGCGTTAATCTTTTTATCGGGCAGGACTACACACATGCAATTATGGTCTGTCGTTACAGATTACGGAACGTTTGAAAATAGCAAGGGTGTGACTGGAAAGGGTTGAGCTTTTGGGGGACGACCCTGTTTTTGATGGCACGGACACTATTAGTTATTAAGCAAATGAGAATATACGCCATTTGTCAGTGTAGCGTTGCATTCCCTAGAGAAGACGAGATAAAAAGTTTTGCGCTACGAATTTAAAGTTATTTACTCATATCTCAAAACTATACACTGCAATGTAAGTTGAAATAACCAGATTGAACTAAAAAAGAATCATATCGCTAGAATTCTCGTTTTCAAGAAATCCTGAGACCAACTTACAAACATACATTACACTTACAAAATTTTCACGTGTTTGGAAGCCTTTTAAATCAATATATGTACTCAAATTTTATCCAATTCTAACGTGATGATACATGCAGGCCGAATTGAATACCTCCTTTTTTGATGTCGGTAAAAAGAAATGAGTGTGTCTGCCTCTCTTAAAATATGTAGGATAATTAAGATGTAAAATGAAAATATTAATACATTGAGCGCAATCGTAGTCACCGGTGACCCCAAACAATATTTTTCTATTGTGTCTAGTTTCGTGGCAATTAAAGCCTTAACTGAAATTAGTAAGTATTTTGAAAAAGTTCTCGAAAACATTGATTGGATTCATCACGATGCATAATATCCGCGTTAATCCAATAGAAACTGATGTCTTAGTTGCAATCGTCAAAGAAATGTAGACAAATTACGATAAATCGTTCCGCCATTTACTATTACGCGATGAAAATACACGAAAGAGAAAACGAATAAAATGTGCTATGTTAATTTGCTTTATTACACGATTCGCATGACGTCATCAAACGCAGGTCGCTTGGGTAACAAACAACCCCACAAGGGCAAGGGGAATAGTTGTTGTGTCCACTAAAGTAACAAATTCGGTCAGTTGTCATGGGGAAAATTTAAAGGCCTGCAAGTTCAGTGGGCCCTGGCCGCGACCCCATTATGCGTTCAAATAAGGCAAAGTGACACTCACTTATACCTAGACATGCGCCAACGTTGCTACCTAGATACATAAACAGTCAACACAAAGAATTCTTGTGTCTAGACAAGAATTTGAAGAATAGCTATAATTATATTATTTTACAGATTTTGCAAAGATGAATACAGTATTTTATCTATCACTAGCGGCCCGCCCGCGACTTCGTACGCGCGTTTTAGTTTAACTCCGTTCCCATAGATCGTAGCGAAAATTTATAAGCCTATACGCATTAAACTATGGCCTTCCCTGATAAATTATCTATCTACCATATTTTATAACCTTACCAATAGTTCCTGTGAGTTGCGCGTTCAAACAAACAAACAAAACCATCCAGTTTTAAAATATATACAAAGAAATGCGTACAGACAATAAATGTTATACTTTATTTACACACAACATGTAGCCCGGTATAATCAAACTAACTATAAATATCAAACTTACACAGGGATATTATTTTTTTTATTTTACAACAAAATGAAAATACTTCGTACGCCCTATCGTCAATCGTATATTTATTTCAGGTACTACAATGACCAGGCTACTCTCTGCGCTTACACATCATCATGTCACATACAGGCTGTGAGAGAAGCAAATTCCCTCAAGTCTTCTCTCGCTACCTTAAGAGTTTGAATTTGAGCTTTGTTTATGGTTATTGGTTATAGCGAATACCTACTCTACTTTCTTGAATTCAAATCGTTAATTGAAAGGGACAATTCTATGTAAAGATATACGCCACCATCATCATCAACATCCAAAAGCCGTCCACTGCTAAACATAGGTCCCACACGAAAAGTTTGCAGAAAAGTTACAGATTGGACACATTTCGACCACAAGAGCAGCGTAGAATGTCCACCGACAATATGATCATACGATCTGCAATCTACACTGGACACACCGATTGATACCTACGCCGTTTAAACACAAAAAAATATTATTTACTATTTTATGCAATAAAATCTCTTCTCGAGAGCAACATCAATAACAAACATGTGTCAAATATTCTGTCTTAGATTATGTCAAAAACTGTCAAAAATGAAATAAAAATATTTTAATCGTAAGCACTAAAGAGTATTGACATCAAATTCGAAGCAAATCACCCCCATAATAACTTTGCACCCCTTTTTAACCCCCTTAGGATATGAATTTCAATAAAATACAAAACAAGTCTTCCGTCAATTTTGTAAAAGAATGTATATGCAAAATTTGAAGTAGATTGGACCAAGGGATCTGGTTGTCCCATACAAACTTTGCACCCCTTTACCCCTAAGGGGGTCACCCTTAGGGGTGGAATTTCTGAAAATCCTTTCTTATCGGATCCCTTCGTCACACAAAGAACACACCCTCCCAGTTTCAGGTCTCTACAATCAGCGGTTTAGGCTGTGCGTTGATCCATCAGTCAGTCAGTCAGTCAGTCAGTCAGTCAGTCAATCAATAAATCAGTCATTCAGGACAAAGCATTTTATTGGTATAGATAATAATATAAACATGTTGTATTAATACCCAAACCTAAAATTGTAAGTATAGCTTCCTATTTATTCAAATGAATTAATTAAATATATTTTATTTAAGGAAACACATTGTGTAACTCTTACGATCGTTTATCACGCAAATGTTATCTAATTAGTGTAGAAACACCATTGTTTTTTTGTCTGAATGTTTCCGGACGACGTCGTTTTTATTCATGTGCGGCAAAGTGTAAGGACATTCATTCGCTTGTGCTCGCAGTCGCCTCTCGCCAGGAGAAAATCCCGTAGCGCGTAGCGAAGTGGGGATTACAACTTATCGAATTATAAACAAACAAGGAAATTTTTATTTAATGCTATCAATTGCGTCTTCTTTTACACAAGTAGACATTACATTAAAAAAGTCTAAAGAAAAAAGCACTTAAGACTTAGATTGGTATAATATGTAACTACTTTAAGTGACCATTAAAAGTTATAGTATCATGTACCTGCATATTTTTAGTAAATAATTATATTCACAGTCACATTTTCGACCAATAATAGCAACAGAAGGGTTAAAGACCAAACCATTACTTAAGGAACAACGATATTCGCAAAGCCACTCCTTTACCCATCAAACGCGGTAGCTAATCCAGCTAAAAGTAGGATGG
Organism: Pyrausta aurata; assembly: GCA_963584085.1. NCBI lineage: Eukaryota > Metazoa > Arthropoda > Insecta > Lepidoptera > Crambidae > Pyrausta > Pyrausta aurata. The sequence goes on along the minus strand of OY757256.1, from coordinate 5,603,299 downwards.
AATAGTTTTGGCAAACAATATCGATAATAATAGTCGGGGGCATCCCTCGCGTTCACGGGCAGGGCTCGCAGGGCGTCGACCCCGCGCAGACGAAGCTTTTCACGTCTCGCCCTACTTGCCGCCCGCCCGCCCAACGCGCGTAAACATACGTCATTTTACGCAAAACTGTTTTTATGTAATAAGATGGGTATTGTTTTGTTTAGTTTTATTTAAGTGAAGTATTTAAATGTAAATAAATAAATGTAGTGCAATACCCTAGCTAGAGGGAACTTGAAACTTACTATTGACCATAGCAATAACACACATGAATGAGTTAAACATCTCAAAAAAAATCGTAGCTTTATTTTTGTTCACAACAGCTATTTCGTCGAATAGGTAGGTATACAAAACGTTATGTTTTATCGAGTGAAATATTATATAATCCTAAAAAATCTACACCTAAATCCGAAAGCTCTCAAAATGGTGAGTACTCAATGAGCCGAGCATACTTTGTATTGTTGTGGTTGCACTTAAGATTTTATAGATTTTAGGGTAAACAAAGCACAATGGTAGGATATTGTTACATTTTAAGACATGGGGCGAGTCAAGATGGGATTTCCAGCCGAAAATTCGTGCTCAAGGACTAGCTTGTAACGGAACACACCCTCCGCGCTGAGTGCCATCACCAGGGACACTCCCACTAATTACTTATTACCTCTGAAAAGCGCTAGTGCTTACAATATTTCAAGTAGGTAGGTAGGGAAAAAGTCGGATAAGACAAGACTACAGCCGACGTCCAATTTCCGGTTATTAATAAGCTAATTCCGGTTATTAATATATTGTAATAGATAATTATGTTATCAAGTAAGTTACTGCAGGACCTATGAAAATGCAATTTATAACAACGATTGTCTTGTAAGGACGCAAATCAAACACTATATTGATTGCCCCGCCCAATCATCATTTAGACAAACAAAATGCTCGCTTTCCGTAAAAATGTGATCAATTCCCGTAATTTCTCGAAGTGCAGGCGAGTTGCATCGGCATAGCCACTTGATTGCACTTTCCCTTTCAACGGCCGCTGCGGTCGCCGGCGCACGTACGTTTATGTTTCACTACCTCACTTCAGACAGGAAGGCTACCGCTAAACGTGGTAAACATTTGTGTCAGTCGCTCGTAAATAACTGTTAGAATCAAAACATTTTCTTCGAGCCAATAAATAATTAAGAACTTCAAAGCATCTTAGATGTGGAAAATGATAATGAATCAAAATTATATAGTTAACAGCTTATACCATTAATTGCAAGATCTCTAGCCTTTTACTAAATAAACGATCAGATGAATATTCAAGCACTTAAATATGTGTGATAGAGTGAGGAAATTATTATGAAAGGCTTTTAGTGAAATCCGTTCTAGTTCATATTTCAGAGTAGCCTGAGATATTTAAGTAAGGTAAAAGCAAATAAAGTTTCAAAACAAGCGGAAAACCGTGTGTTCATATCAAATAAACTGGTTCGCTCCGCTCTCTTAAGAAATTACGACAAATGCGTAATAGGCATGCCGTAAGAGGACAATCCACCACTTTCATAAAACGATGTTCGCGGATATTGTCTCCTACAATGCAGTTAGTTACATTTGGAGCACAGTTGCACGCAGCGACTTAAATCGATTACAGATTACGACCGTGATATTAACATGCAAAATTACTTCACCTGACTAGATCATAGCATTAAAAGAATAGAAAGCAATCATATTTTATCTTTTGAATCGGTCGATTTACTTACATTTATAACAATAGCCTGATTTCACGATTTTAAGGCTTATCGCATAACGAAACTACATGAATATCTAACTAAGCAGTGGCAATTAGCATTGTTATTAATGTTTGCTCTCAATTATTTTACATACCTTTTTTTACTGATTGGATTTACATTATATACGTATTGGATTAAGAATTCCCCTCCAATCTATTGAGATAGGCGTGATAGTAGGTAATGATGATACCTACACGTATGTAACGTCAGTATTTATGAATATTAATAGGAGACACATTTAGTATACCAAACCCATTCAACTGAAGTGACACGCTTATGCATAAATTAATATTTTAAACGAAGTAAGTACCTATACATACAAGTTGGTGTTACGGAATTTATAAATTCTGACAGCACTATACTAATATAAATATAGTACTCACGGAGTATTTAGAATTTTAGACGTTAATATTAACCAGAGGCAATTGTAGCTGTTAACTAAGCAAATCAAACATATAAAAGAATAAATAAAGGAATAGACAAAATCTAACAGAACCCTGTGTAAATGTGAGCTGTAAACAAACGAGTAAATTCAGACGGTGTATTATTGAACCGAGCCACATGTTGAGCCAAACATTACCAATCGAACAATTGCATGATATTTCTGTACGCTAACCGACTTCCTCTCTAGGGCCCTATGCACGAATATAAACAATTTACTGAGAACCGAAGAAAGAAATAGCTGCCACTGCATAGCTTGTTTACGGTGAACGATTGGAAAAGAACATAGCTCACTGTTGCACATAAATATCGAACGTGATGCATATGCATGAAGAGAAATATGCAGATGGCATTCTGCTACGAGTAGACAAGTGGATACTATATAAGGATAGCTCGGCTAGAAAGGAGCGAGTGCGCCACCCATGGCGTTGGCTGCTTATCCTACGATCCCGATCCTTTGTCGCCCGTGCCAAACGCTCTCGCATACAAAGTGCACTACAATACACCGTGTGTTTTGTCATGCACCACACTTGACCACACAAAAATCTAACTGTTATGAATTAGTTGCTCGACCTCCTACTATATCCTCGCTTATCATTTATCGTGCACATGTATGTTGATCATCTTTTATCTCATGATAACAGACTGAATGACGTAGTCTAACGACGCTAGTGCTACTACTACGCGATATGGTTTCCAACGCATTTATAAGTGCGTGTTCGTTTCTGTATCGGCCTCGTTATTGTTTTTCTTTCCTGTCGTAATATTATCATCCTGCCTGCTGTATAATAATCATAAATTTTACCGTCGCACTTTATAGGAGAAAATCTGCATCTGCAGTGGAAATATAATCCTTTTAGTTTCTAAATATTTTTGCAATACTCCAGTTTAGTGTGTCATGTTCATGTTACTCAATCCTTTTAGCATTCTGAACATAAAAAGTATTATCATTTTACATTTATTAGTAAATAAAATATTAAGCAATCTCGTCGCGCAATCAAGTTTAATCTCGAAAGCTTTATTAATTAATGCAAAGCACACTCTTAGAGCAAGCAAATGCTTATGTTTTTGTACCACAATGCCTAAAATGACATGATTTTCCTCTTTGAATCCTGACCATAATATGAGCATTTATGTGTCCCACGTGGCCCTTAAGTTTGAATGACAAAAACATTTACGAAATAAATAACTCGGCTTCAACAGCGTACTTACAAAGCGGGTCTAATCTGCTGGTTGTTATTCATACGCAGACGTGAGAACTACTTTTTGTGGACTCTCTGACGCCGACAGACGTTTTGTTTAAATATTTTGTGTCGAACAGTTATCCTTATTATCATTTTACACTAATGGCATCATTTAAGACCACAAAGGCCTCGACTCTTTTCATTTTAAAAGGTTTTACCGAGCTTAGGGTGACGAATGCAGTGCCTCAGAATGCGAGTAATCAATGATGATTGATATTGTGGTATGACAGACAATAACATCGTGTATGCTTAATATAACAATGGGAGACTTGCACTACAACAACCAAAATACAGCTTCGATTACTACGAATAATGATATGCATGTAAACAAACGATAAGGCGGACGTAACAGGGGGTATTAAATAGCCGGTGCAGTATGTCAGCGATCAGATATCGCAGTCACACGCCGTGAAAGCGGTGGACATGTGCTTTTGTTCTAACCGCTTTATTAGTGCGTGTGCCAAATGACAACTAGGCGTAGTGAAACACTACTCTGTCCAAACTAAAACGTTAATGCGTGCGAACGAATCGGGTTATGATAGTATTAACTTTCGATCGTAAATCGTGAGATCTAATTAGGGAACGACAGATGAAGATCGAGTATGGTGTTTGTATGATTTCGATACCGTTTTCATAGATGGCTAGCTTCTCCTGTATGGCGGGTGCGGTTCTGCGAGTTTTCGCGTCGCTGTCGCACATTGCGGGGCGGATGCGCGCAGCGGCCACTGAATGCCTTGTGCTGGATCAGAAGCCGAGCAACGTGTCAGGGCCACCTAACAGGATTAACTTACCTGTCCTACTGCGCAGGTAGAGCGAACTACTCATCAGACCGCAAGATGCCCTAACCGGCTTAAAAAACTATACTTGACCGGATTTTCAACAGAATTAGGCTCGAACCTATAGGCGACCTTTGTGTAATGCCACGATCAAATTACAACATACACGCACAAATCACTACTCCTGTACATTTTATAATTATAAAAACAAACCCATGTCACGTATCAAGGACTAGCTTTTGCCCGCGACTTCGTCCGCGTGGAATCGTGACTTCTTTCTCCCGTTTTTTACACATTTACCACTATATCTTTGCTCCTATTGGTCGTAGCGTGATGTTATTAGCCTATAGCCTTCCTCGATAACTGGACTATCCAACACAAAAAGAATTATTCAATTCGAACCAGTAGTTTCGGAGATTAGCGCGTTCAAACAAACAAACAAACAAACAAACAAAAAAACTCTTCAGCTTTATAATATTAGTATAGATTAGATACTACTACGAAAAGTTCTAAAAAAAAATAAACCTTCCCTTAAAGGAAGGTTTATTTTTTATTTTACCTTTTCAATCATATGTGTGAGAGATTACTTCAACTTACGTACGGAGTTTGTAAATCCGAAAAATTAGACCATTTTCTAGAAAATCGTGGTTTTCCGCTAACTTGTTGCGTAATTTTCACACTTTGTTGTTTTACTACTGCTCCGTGATAATTAAAATGAATTTCCGAGTAAATAGGTACTTAAATATGCCTCTCTAGTATTTGGGGTGCCTAGGCCTACCAATATGGCGTTTCCTTTTATTAATTCACACGGGCAGTAATTTCAAAAAGTAACTTTGTATATATTGTAGTTAATTTGTATCTACTTGCGTCTAGGTTTATTAGCGTGTTTTTCATTGACGTCGAATGGATTATCGAACGAAAATCACTCGGAAGTGATTAAAAAATAGAGCTCCAGGTTTCTTCTGTGATTGGTCCATTGACCTTCCGTAGGTAATTCAGGGTGTAAGTACTCTTTCTGCACAGACATACGATACCTTCACCCAGCTAGAGCCTAGATAGTGATGTTTGCTCAATGAGCAACGTGAGTAAAGATGATGAAACCAAGTCTAACAGCAGTAAATAATACCTTTGTGTGTGACGACAACGCAATTAATAGAGGTATGATAAAAACATCTTAGCTTTATTTATATTAGACTAGCGGTCCTAGCGACCTTCGTTTCGCCCCCAGCCCCGTCCCGCCCCGGCCCTGTTTTATGGGAATTTTCTTTGCTATAAACCTCATGGAGCCCGAGACCTTTCCAACGAATGCAAAACAGTGGAAATCGGTTAGTGCGTTCTGGAGTTATAGCGTCAGGAAGGCAAACCCAACTTATTTTTATTAAGTAGATAAAAAAATACCAAAGAGCGTTAAGCTTAGGTTTTTTTTATATTATCGCACCTTTAATGCGTGTTAAAACAAATAGGCGTAATTTCAGTTCTCTGCTGTTAGATAACCAAAAGTGTTTTTTTTTTTTTGCACGTGGTCACTGGGAGGCGCTTGTACAGCTGAGCTGTTACAGTAAAGGGACCGATTCTACATTGCAATGTGAAAATGTTCTGATAATAAGACAGAAAAAATTAACGTTTGGTAGAAGAACCCAACGTAGCTGCGCATATAATTATGTAATTTAAATCTCACAATAAATAATCTCTACTCTCTGAATTGTCCATTATGTATAGATGGGCAATTCTGGCCCAAAATATGTATTTGCCATTAAAATAATCTTTATTTTTAGAAGTACGTAGGTGGTTTTATAACGTTACCATTTTAATTGAATTAACTAATGGTTAAGTATATTCAAGTCAATAAGCTCGCGGTTCCGCTCAAAATTGGAAACCAAGTGAGCTATATTCCACATTCGTACATAACTGGCCTGCTTCCATAACAATTGATATGATAAAAATAATAGTAAAAAAGCTTATCAAACTAAACGCTAAAATCACACAACATTTTAAAAGCATTTGTTAAGAATCAATTGGATATTGGGAATAAAAGACAGTTAATAGATATTAGGATTGAAATAATGCTTACCTCTTCTGGAAAATTTGAAGTCCACTGCGATTAAACGTCCGTAGAAATATTCACAGAGTCGTATTTGCCATCAAATTTATAATTATGTCGAAATTATAATTTAACGTCGATTTACGTAAATTAACCACGATCGTTTCACCAACACTACCGAACACCGTCCTCCGCTTGATTTGATTGATAAACAAAACTTCCGCTTCTCGCAGCGCGCGCAATTTGGTATTGCCAGTACGAAAAAAACCAATTCACCAATTCACCATCGGAAAAAGCGCGGGAAACGGTGAATCGTGTAGGTCGTCTTTTTTGGCTCTTGTAAAATTTATTCTAAATAAGGATCAGTGTGGGTGTTTGTGTGTATATTTAGTTAGTTTTGTAATTGTATGTAATTTTTATTTAATATATATAACTTTTTTCATCGATTATTGGGTAAGTCAACCAACTTTTCTCTTCTACTATGAAAGAGCCGCCTGACGATCCTGGCGGGACATTTGTCCCCAGGCATCGAGTTTCGTGACTGTTTCACAAGGTTTACCTGATATGGACGATGAGGGTTCGATATTTGAGACTGATTGTTCTGAAAATAACAATATAAATGAACCTAAACGTAAACGCTCTAGACCGCGAAAAATGTGCAAACACTGCAATAGGAAAAGGTCGAAAAATCGTACAGATGGATTTATTAGTGAATTTGAATGTCAATGTATAGATGAACAGAATAGACCAGTCACCTGTTCTCAGGACAGTGCTAGTATTCGCCCCTCGGTCCACCCTCATACACCACAGGTAAATAATGCTATTGACACACATGCCCCAACTTCAAGTGCTATGTCACTAACAGTTAAAAAAAATGATGACTCTTATGTCCCTGTTGGTAGAGTGAAGTATCTTGCCTCTGACTTATCCCCATATGTAGTACATGTCCTAAGAGAACAATCTACTCCTAATGAGAATTGTACAATGCACCCAGTATCATTTGGGTACTTCCTTAAAAAGCACTCCTTTAAAAACATTATTAATGGTAGTCTCAAAAGGATTGGTAGGAATAGATTATCAGTCTCATTCACAAACTTTGAAGATGCCAACTCTTTCCTCACCAACGAAACCTTAAAGTCAAACTTCTATAAAGCTTTTATTCCAACCTCCAATGTCACTCGCATGGGTGTGATTAAAGGTGTACCTGTTAGCTGGAGCGATCAAGACATCATTGATAATATTAGTGTGCCTACAGGATGTGGTAATATATTAAAGGTCAGGCGTTTAAAGAAAAAAAACACTTTCAATGGGAAATCTGAGTTTATTCCGATAGAAACAGTTGTAGTCACATTTGACGGCCAGGTTTTGCCTAAAAGAATTTTCTTATGTTATAATTCATTACCTGTTGACCTCTATATATACCCAACCATACAGTGCTTCCAGTGTTGCAGATATGGACACGTTAAAAGTCAATGCAGATCTTTGCCAAGGTGTTTTAAGTGCGGACAGGGTCACACTGGCGACTCTTGTGAAGTTGATGAGGATAGTATATCATGTTTATTATGCTCAGGTTTTCATATAGCTACAAGTCGTAAATGTCCTGAATATATGAGGCAAAAAAGCATCAAGGAAACCATGGCAAAGAACTGTGTGGCATACGCTGAAGCACTGAAACTACACCCCCCAGTAACAAAGTCATTCGCAGATGTGTTAATGTCTAGTCGTCCAGTTCAAGATAACTTTCCGACCACTCAATCACTTAACCGTCGACGTTCACCAATACCAAACTATACTCTTGATAATTCAAACACCAATTCCTACAGAAAGACAGTGTTTTTGAAACCTAAAACTCCACACAAACCTGTTAGAGGTTATAATCGTGATGAACATGAATCAATAACAAAAGATTACAACACCCCATTTGCACCCAGTAAGAGTATTTTAATTGACCGTGATTCGAATAATAGTCTTTCTAATTTATCAGTAAAAGATATCATTGATGTGCTTATTTCTTTAGTAGTAACACAAAACAATAACATTTCACCGTCCAACGTTGCCATGCTTAAAAATGATTTAATGATGAAAATAAATAACACTGTTTATGGGAAAGAAGTCTCAGGTAGTGCAGTGGAATTGCAGGAGTATTAATAACAAGAAAAGTGACTTAATTTATATTTTAAATAGTTTAGAGCCCTTTATAGTGGCTCTGCAAGAAACTTGGCTCCGGCCAGAATATATATTTAAAGTCTCTGGATACTCTTGTATCAGAGAAGATAGATTTGACAATTATGCTGGCGTTGCTTTATTAATAAAACATCCTTTAACTTTTTCATGTATCCCTCTCCCTCAACACAGCGAAGATATTTCTATCGTAGCCGCCTCTGTAAATAACATTTCATTCGTTTCAGTGTATATACCTCATCCTTCAACAGATGTATTTAATGAATTAGAAGAACTTATTTCTAGCATTCCTCAACCGGCTCTAATAATGGGCGATTTCAATGCACATAACCCAATGTGGGGAAGCACACTGCATAATCACTATGGCAATAGGATTTTAGATATCTTGGATACCAATATTTTTTGCATACTGAATACTGGCTGTCCCACGAGGCGTACTCATGAAGGTGTTAGTGTTCCTGATTTAACAATTAGTAGTTCAAGTTTAGCCTCTTCTTTGACGTGGTCAAAGGTGGTCAACTATGTCATCAACATTTGGAAGTGACCATTTTCCTATTACAATAACTTTTCCTGATTGTAAAAAGCCATCGAATATTCGCTCCCCACGTCTCAAATACAAATTACAAAATGTGGATTGGAGCTTATACAAAGACAAAGTGGAACAAAAACTTTCTTTATTACAGCCCGTTAACAATAGTAACCATACAGAGTGTGCTGAATCATTAGCATCACTGTTAGTGGAGACTGCAAATGAAACATTTCCCATTAAAAAGGCTTGTAAAAATAAAATTCCATCTCCGCCCTGGTGGGACAGCGAGTGCTCGGATGCAATAAAACAGAGGAAAGCTGCTGAAAGGGCTTATATGTCCAGTACTACAGAGGAAAATCTGGAAATCTTGTCTCAGGTTACAGCCAGTACAAAAAAGCTTTTTAAACAGAAAAAATGGGATAGCTGGAGGAACTTTTGTCTTTCTATATCTCCTGACACATGTCCTTCTACAATCTGGTCAAATATCAAACGCTTCAGGTCAGCTTTTAAAGAATCACATCCTTTGATACTATCTGAGAAGTTAACAGATTCTTTCCTGGACAAACTGGCACCTTCCTCTGTTCCCCATGATTTTATGATGTATAAAACTTTGTCTGTTTTTCAACAAACCGGTCTTAATAGCCCCTTTAGTCTCACGGAACTTAAAGGTGTATTGACATACGTAAAAGACTCGGCGCCCGGTCCAGACGGGATTCCATATTCTTTTATTGCTAATATGTCTGATTCAAGTTTAGGCTACTTCTTGTCTTTGATTAACTCAGTTATGATATCCGGTAATGTTCCTTCATCGTGGAAGGTACAAGAAATAGTTCCTATTTTAAAACCAAACAAGCCTTCATCTCTAGCTGAGTCATATCGTCCTATAGCTCTTTCATCAGTGTTGGCCAAAATTACTGAACACTTGGTTAAAAATCGATTAGAATGGCACGTTGAGAGTAAGGGCCTATTAAGTAATAGTCAGTACGGGTTCCGAAAAGGTAGGAGCACTGCTGATAGCCTTGCAATCTTTACCACAGATATAAGATTAGCTTTTTCTGCTAACCAGCATCTTTTAGCTGCATTCCTTGATATTTCCTCTGCATACGACGCCGTAGTGTTATCCATCCTTGTAAATAAATTGCAAATATTAGAAGTTCCTTCGATGTTAATTAACTTTATTGTAAATATTCTTTCGGGGAGGAGCATTTATGTTATTGATGAAAGCTTAGAGAAAAAATGTAGAGTATTATGGAATGGCTTGCCTCAAGGCTCTGTATTATCTCCTATCCTTTTCAATATTTATTCGTACGATTTGCAGCACTCCCTAGGTGACAACATAAATATCTTGCAATATGCAGATGACCTTCTCTTATATATAGCCGGCTCCAATATCACAAAACTATGTGAGGCAGTCAATTCGTCACTGCAAATGTTAAAACAATGGCTAGACACAAATGGCATGTCTCTTTCAGTTCCTAAAAGTTCTGCTGTTCTTTTTTCTAGAATGAGGCGTCCTCCCCCGATTCATCTTTCTTATGATAATATTCCTCTTCTTTGTGACAAAAAGGCAAAATTCCTTGGGCTTATTTTAGATTCAAAGCTTACAGGGCTTGATCATTGTTATTATGTTAGTGATAGATGTGAACGGCTACTCAATATCTTACGTTGCTTATCTGGAGTATGGTGGGGCGCCCATCCTTTCTGTTTAAAGCTTTTATACAATGCTATCATCAGAAGTGTGCTTGATTATGGAACTCATTTTTTGGAACCTTGTAATGTTGTTGGAATTCAAAAATTAAATGTTATACAGGCTAAAGCGCTCCGTATCGTAGCAGGAGCAATGAAATCGAGTCCCAACAACGCCCTACAAGTGGAATGTGGGGATCCACCTTTACGATTACGACGCCAATTTTTAAGCGATAAATTTTTGTTTCGTGCCCTTCAGCTGTTTAATCACCCTCTTTACTCTAAACTTGCCTCTTTATCCAACCATATTGACAACTCTCCGTATTGGGCTCACAAAAATCCTCCATGTCTTGTTCTTAGTTTTAGGAAATTCATTGCAATACAAGCTCCCACTCATAGATCAACTTACCTTCCTTTATTTTGTTCAGATTTTGAGTCACTTATTTTACCCATAGAAATACTTGATATCGACATTACCAAAGATGACCAGCATGCTGGCATAAAGTTCAATTTTATTCTTGAAAGCAAATGGCAAGACTGGCACTATTTATACAGTGATGCCTCAAAGCATGAAACAAGTCATGTAGGAGTAGGTGTATTTCATCAACAGTATAAAGTAAACCAGTTGATAAAGATGCCCCCTGAGACTTCGGTTTTCACAGGTGAATGTTTTGGTATTTTTAAAGCCTTAGAATATATTCTTCTGCTAAAGTTACGAAAAGCCGTTATATTTTCAGATTCAAAAAGTGCTCTTCAAGCACTCGCTAAATACCCTTTTAAATCAAATACAAGCTACCCTATCATTATCGAATGTAGGCAATTAGTAAGTAAATGCCTCTCTTTAGGAATACAAGTAGCGTTTGTTTGGATTCCTGGCCACAGTAACATAACGGGGAACATAAAAGCTGATCGTTTGGCTAATGATGCTGTGAGCTTTGGAGATATGTACCCATACAAAAATTACAGTCATGATTTAATAGCTTTGCCAAAAAAAATCCTTCATGACTCGTGGACAGAGGATTGGAATAATAGCAGTCAAGTCAAAGGAAAATACTTCAAACTTATACAACCATCTATACCTAAAAAACCCTGGTTCTTTAAAACAAGCCTTAGTAAAATTTCTACTACTAGTCTCATACGATTACGATTGGGTCATGTGTGTACACCGGCACATTTAGCAAAAATACATGTAATTGACTCTAATTTGTGTGAGTGTGGATCTGATGTAGGTGATGCAAATCACATATTTTTTGCCTGTACAAAGTATGATTGTTCTTCCTTTATACAATCTCTAGTATCCCTCCGTGTCCATTTGCCTACATCCATAACTTGCCTTTTATCTTCAAATGATGTAAATATTTATAAATGTATATCTTTATTTATTAACGCTAACAATATAAAATTGTAGTTTATTATATTTATTCCACTTTCCCTGATCCTTCCAAATTGTATCTCCCGGAATCATTTTAACTCCTATACCTTTTCCCAACCTTTTACCTTGTCGTGGCAAAATGCACAAGCCGTGCTAGCCAAAACAAAAAAAAAAAAAAAAAAAAATTCACCATCGAAAAATAAGCACTAAAGAAAGTAAGGTAACCAACGAATAATTCAAACAAAGAACGTACGTACGTATGTCATTTCGTAATAATGTATGAAGTAGATTGAATAGATTTTAAACTAAAAATATTATTCATCTGTGCTGTGCTAACAATGTGAAAACGTCGTGTTTGGTTGTTGATGTATTTTTTTATTTGTGTTAAATGGATGATTAAACTTGAACTCCAACAATCGCTGTCTTTCTTTTATGAAAATGTTATATACAAACAGAAAGTAAGTGTAACACAAAGGTATAACATAATATTTTTCTGAACATTTATCTGTGTCAGTCGCCAGTTTGCCAATAATCTCAGTTATTATTATATTATCTAAGTTAATGTTTTAAAATTCCATGAATGCTTCTGTAACTTTGTTTTATATTAAAATGGCAACACTGAATTCTAAATGTCATTTTGACTGAACACCGAATTGCCTTCCAGGGCCCCGAAGATTTTCATTTTCAGCATTTTACAAAAATCTGTTCATACAGATTCAAAGAATGGGCTTCAAATTACTAAAACTGGCTTCCACTCCACTCAGGGTAAGGCTTGATATACTGTAGTTTCCGTAGAATCAATTGGTAGTCCTGTGACAAACGTTATGCAATAGTGGCTTGCAAAGACCGCAATAATCATCTGAAATTATATCATACAAATCATCACATGCTGTCCACGGATTCTGGAATAAACATATGACGTTATGAAAAGTTTTTGTTACATGTTTTCCTCCTTCCCTCAAAGGTGTTGTTGCAGTGACCTTCAGGCATGTGACCGCCTGTCAAATCAGTTCTTAATTTTTATCAAATACTAAATTGATTAGTTCATTGTAATAGACTACAGTAATTAATCTCAGCCCTCAACATGGCTGTGATTTTGCCTGACACATGCTATAATTTAATGTGAGTTCTTATTTAGAGTGGAGGTTCAAGGATTCTGTCAAGAAACTATGCCACCACTCATGAAGCAGACTTGGTAGTGATTGGATCGGGTCCTGGAGGTTATGTAGCTGCTATCAAAGCTGCCCAACTGGGCATGAAGGTAAACAAAACATACTAAATTTGAAAACTTTCAGGGACTGACAAATAATACTTTCTTTCTTCATTTTTAGGTAGTATCTGTGGAAAAAGATCCCACTCTTGGAGGCACTTGCTTAAACGTAGGCTGCATTCCTTCTAAGGCCCTTCTTCACAACTCTCACTTATACCATATGGCCAAGCATGACTTTGAGCACAGGGGCATCAAAGTGGGCAATTTGTCTTTCGACTTTAAAGCTATGATGGACTACAAAGTTAATGCTGTAAAAGCCCTGACTGGAGGTATTGGCATGCTGTTCCAAAAAAATAAGGTAAGTAATCATTAATTATTGTTTTGGAATGTTTGACAATGGAATACAAATCTAATATGTACCTACAATAATGTCTCTTAATTATTACTCAAATTTTAATCAATATTGTATTGTTTTACAGGTGCAGCTTGTCAGAGGTGTAGGCACACTTGTGGCACCCAATAAAGTAGAAGTCAAGGGTGAGAAGGGTGTTGAGGTTGTCAACACCAAGAACATCCTTCTAGCAACTGGGTCAGAAGTTACCCCTTTCCCTGGAGTTACAGTGAGTAACAAATAATAACCACATAAAATAATGTAATCCACTTTAACTTTAAAATATTAAAATTCAATAGTGCAAATTAGTCAAAACTAAACTACATCCTCAACTGTGCTGGTTTTGTTATAAAGTGTCTTTTTTACAGGTTGATGAACAACAAATAGTTACATCCACTGGTGCCTTGTCTCTTTCTTCTGTTCCCAAGAAGATGTTGGTCATTGGTGCTGGTGTGATTGGTTTGGAACTCGGCTCAGTGTACCAGAGGCTAGGTGCTGATGTCACAGCTGTAGAGTTCTTAGGAACCATTGGAGGTAAGTCGAAACTTAAGACTAACAATTAGACTAACTTGTTTGTCTGACATTATCAATTACCAGATAACTCTATGTTGCTCATAACAGTTTTTAGTTTGGCTCTCTACCTCTCTGGTTAGTTGGGCTTGAAAATGGTTAACATTTAATGATTGTTTGCAAAGCAAATAATGTATTACGACATGTAATGACGTCATGTCACATATCTGATAAGATAGGAGTTATATGACACTGCAAAATTACATCTAACATTCAGTATATGAAGAATAAAATTTTTTTTTGCCCTGGGTTCTAAAAAAACAGGATGTTAATTTTTATACACATATTTGTATTGTCTGACTTATTTGCATGTAAGTAAATACATTAAAAAACACACAAACACACACACACACACTTAGTAGGAACCCTTACCCCAATTTTACGCAGAGTGGTTGGGGTTAGGGCTCAAAGATAAGTGTTTGTCCTCTTGAGAAAACCTTGCCCAAGCCTTTAGCAAACCATTAATTCATTATAATGTACCAGGTATCGGCATCGACGGTGAAGTAGCAAAGACACTGCACAAGATCCTCGCGAAGCAAGGCATGAAGTTCAAGCTGAACACCAAAGTGATGGGCATCAAGAAGGAGGGTGGCGCCATCAAAGTCGAAGTCGAGGCGTCTAAGGGTGGAAGCAAGGAAACTGTAAGAATTATGTGGATGGTCTTATTTGTGGCAAAAGCTAAACCTACTACGAAAAACTAAATCCGTCAATATGATAATAGGTTTGCGGATCCGAAGCATTTCATGGTGAGGATTTCATACTAATAATGTTTCAGATCCGAAAAACTATAATATTGACGGATTTCGTATTTTCGTAGTAAACCTCCAGATTCCTTACTTTGTGCTAGAAATAATGTTAGGTGTAGTAGTCAGTTGGTTGCTACGCACGCAGGCGTCCCAGATTCGAATCTCGGGACGGGTCGATCATTGCTCTAGGTTTTTCTGTATCAAAAATACTCGAAAACCGCCGAAGTTCGCGCTCGAAGTCAGAAAGCTGGTGGTGGTGACACCTCCATGCCTCTGAAAACAGTTAAGCCGTTGGTCCTGTGATCTCTCACCGGCCATGTCGGATCCGCCGCCGCGCCGTCTCACTGAATAATGAGAGTGAAGGAACAGAGTGCACCTGTGTATTGCTTACACACTTGAGCACTATAAACAATAACCCGCGCCGCTGGTCAATCTCAGTTGAGATTAACATATTATTATCTTAAGTGATGTTTTTATGGAAATACATCTTTTACTGTCATAAGTTGTAACTTGACCGCAAAGAAGCCCAAAAGAGCTATTTAAAAACAAAGCTGTTCAGTCAAACGCCAATATTAAGTTCAATGTTTTATTTTCAGATGGATTGTGACGTAGTACTCCTGTCGATTGGTCGCCGACCGTACACCAGGGACCTCGGTCTCGAGAAAGTGGGCATCGCCCTCGACGACAAGGGTAGGATTCCAGTCAACAACAAATTCCAGACTACTGTCCCTGGGTGAGATGCGAAACCATAAATAATTTTTAAAAATTAATATCCAATTGATCTACAATACTTTTTGTTTGAGGCATACTTTAAACAGACCAACACAACAACGTTGTTTAGATGGATCGATTTTGATGAAACAGACTGTTTCCTAGATTGGAATTTACCTAACTGTTTTCTATGTATAGTATACTTGATTGAACTAGTTATCTTCTTACAACTTAGTTTCCGAGAGTTTGTGGGTGGACAAACAAAGATACATTTACATTACATACATACACTTATGAAATTTTGCATACTTGTTGGAAGCCCAAACAGATTTTCATATTTGTAATAACACAGTGTTTCTCCGTGGGAAAGACATAAGAAAGTTTTTTTTTCTTCAGAATTTACGCGATCGGTGACGTCATTCACGGACCCATGTTGGCTCATAAGGCTGAAGACGAAGGCATAGTTTGCGTTGAAGGCATCAAGGTGAGATACTGATGATAGGCACTATCGACGTCTTTGCCGCCTAACCAATTTCAAGCCAAAATTGATCGCACCTGGCGTCCTCTTTTGCCGTTTTTGTGACGTTTGTGCAAGTGATTTTCGTTTAAAAGTGGTTTTAACTAGAGATTTACAGCCTTACCACAAATCACTTAAACAAAGTTTTAGGCACTGTTTAACAAGATTTTAAGAAAATCCTTACCACAAATCAGTTTTTGGCGCTAAAACACTCTTTTAAACAGTGTTTTAGTTAAACACCCTCCCCCCTATTTTATCTAGTGTTTAACCTCAAAAAATTGACAGATTGACATTTGACAACTTGACTTTCGTTTCGCGGTAAATCAAATTCGTGCTTTCCTATAGAAAATATTATGGATGAATGATTTCACAACAATTAATTTATTAATCAACAAACCAACAAAACAAGTTCACTATTTTAGACATACTTTTGTAAAATCAAATTCCACTCAGCAACTCTATGACGGTTTGTGTTGGTATCCGTGTTTCTGTGTTTTACCACGTCTTTAGAACTTTCTATAAGCTGTATAAGGATATCCTGAAATAAAATAAGCAATTACAATGCTATCACGTTTCCAAACCCCACATACGGCGACTATGTGGTAGTTATCCATTTGATTTACCTTTTCGTTTTTTGTCCAATTATCCTAGCGATCTTTCTTTTTTTGATTCATGTTGAAAACAAATCAGTCAATACACAACAAAATACGACTTTTTACAAATGAATTGAAAACGCGCTCTTTCTTTACAAACTCCTGTAAAAAAGTCAAAACAAATCAGATTCTTCTCATTCTGCTGTCATTACAACTTTTTTTTAAAGATTTGGGTTTAGATACTATTCAGCCATCATTTCAAGAAGCTTTTGTTCATTTACTCTGCAGTGTGTTGAATGCAACCTGCGTATTAGGAAATGTAATGAATGAACTGAGAGTGAATGAATGAATATTTGTATCTAAAACTGGTGTTTAGCTAAACACTACCCAAAAACCTATTTGTGGTACGAAATGTTAAACACTGTTTTTAACCCTTTTTAAATTTAAAACAGTTTTTAACTAAACATGACTTAAAACCAGTTTTAACGGATGATTTGTAGTAAGACTGTTAAATTTTAAGTTCTCATGTCCACGTAATATAATAATAATTCGATATGTATGTATGTTTGTCGCAGGGCCTGCCAGTCCACTTCAACTACGACGCCATCCCGTCCGTCATCTACACATCACCCGAAGTCGGCTGGGTGGGCAAGTCAGAAGAAGATCTGAAGAAAGAGGTAATAAATCAGTCCTTATTGAACTTATTTTAACAACATACTTGTAATTATTTTATAAAAAAACATACAATTAAATTATTACAGTCCACTTATTATAAGTAGGTCTAGTAATGTAACTAATGTAGGTCCACAGTTAATGTAGGTCTAGTTTTGTTATCTATAGTTACAAGGTTTAAAAGTGACATTGGTTACTGCATTGATTTGATAACATTGCTAATAAGTTCCAGAATAAATCTTCAAAATAACCTTCGACTGTTACTACTTTGTATCATTTTAACATTATTTGTTTAATCAAATCAACTTATATGTTTCTTAAGAGCATTACCTACTTTGCTTTAAGTTTAACACATATGAAAGTAAAAATCCGTACGTTACAGGGTAGAGCGTACAAAGTAGGCAAATTCCCGTTCCTAGCGAACTCGAGAGCGAAGACCAACGGCGAGACCGAGGGCTTCGTGAAGGTGCTCTCCGACAAAACCACCGACGTCATCCTAGGAACACACATCATTGGCCCTGTGAGTATAAATAAAATGCTACTGACCATCTCAAATGCTTTATATTGTTGAGGTATAGTGCTGAACCGAATATGCACTTTGGGTAGACTGCAAAATTAAAAGCTCGGCAGCGGGGCGGCGGGACGCGGGGGGAGGCGGGGGGAGGCGACAGTGGGGAGCTTCAGCGCCCCGCACCTCTCAAGCTCTCCGCTCTCGAAGTCTTCTCACGATATCCGCATTTTTAGAGTTCCGTAGCCGAATGGCAAAAAACGGAACCCTTACAGTCTTACTACAAATCATCCGTTAAAACTGGTTTTAAATCATGTTTAGTTAAAAACTGTTTTAAATTTAAAAAGGGTTTAGAACAGTGTTTAACATTTTGTACCACAAATAGGTATTTGGGCAGTGTTTAGCTAAACACCAGTTTTAGATACAAACATTCATTCATTCACTCAGTTCATTCATTACATTTCCTAGTACGCAGGTTGCATTCAACACACTTTAGGGTAAATGAACAAAAGCTTCTTGAAATGATGGCTGAATAGTAACAAAACCCAAATCTTAAAAAAAAAAGTTGTAATGACAGAAGAGAAGAATGAGAAGAATCTGATTTGTTTTGACTTTTTACAGGAGTTTGTAAAGAAAGAGCGCGTTTTCAATTTATTTGTAAAAAGTCGTATTTTCTTGCGTATTGACTGATTTGTTTTCAACATGAATCAAAAAACAAAGATCGCTCGGACAATTATTGGACAAAAGACGAAAAGGTAAATCAAATGGACAATAATAACTACTACATAGTCGCCGTATGTGGGGTTTGGAAACGTGATATGATAGCATTGTAATTGTTTATTTTATTTCAGGATATCCATAAACAGCTTAAAGAAAGTTCGAAAGACGTGGTAGAAAACAGAAACACGGTTTGTGTTGGTATCCACACAAACCGTCATAAAGTTGCTGAGTGGAATTTGATTTTACAAAAGTATGTCTAAAATAGTGTCTAATGTGTGTGTTGTTTTGTTTTTTTGTTGATTAAGTCCAATAAATCAATTGTTGTGAAATCAATCATCCATAATATTTTCTATAGGAAAGCACGAATTTGATTTACCGCGAAACGAAAGTCAAGTTGTCAAATGTCAATTTGTCTATTTTTTGAGGTTAAACACAAGATAAAATAGGGGGGAGGGTGTTTAACTAAAACACTGTTTAAAAGTGTTTTAGCGCCAAAAACTGATTTGTGGTAAGGATTTTCTTAAAATCTTGTTAAACAGTGCCTAAAACTTTGTTTAAGTGATTTGTGGTAAGGCTGTTATAGTTTCGTCAAGTCTGTCTGTCTGTCCGTCCGTATGTCACAGCCACTTTATTCTGAAACTATTAGCATCACACCGCTGAAACTTGGTAGGTAGGTGTATCTTCTTTACCGCTTACCGATTCAGGTACAAAAAATTTGAAAAAATGATATTATAGGGGGGGCTCCCATACATGAAACTAAAACCAAAAAAACTTTTTTTACTCAAACCTATTCGTGTGGGGTGTCTATGGATAGGTCTTTCAAAATGACATTGAGGTTTCTAAAACCATTTTTTCTAAAAGTGTACGGTTTGAGATATAGACGCTTCCAAAGTGGTAAAATGGGCGTCCCCCCCATCTAACTTTTGAACTAAGAAAGTGAAAATTTTGAAAAAAATATGTGATGTAGATCTCAACAAAAACTTGCAACGAAAATTGGTTTGAAGGAGATCAAACCAGTAGTTTTTGAGATATTGCACATTTTAATCAACCGCAAATATAACTTTGTCTTTCATACAAACACTATGAAAAACAAAGTTATTTTTGCTGTCAGAATATATTGTGATGTTTTCGTTAAGTGAAAGTAAGTGGACCCTGAATTCAGTTAAGGGTGGCACGGAACCCTCAGTGCGCGGGTCCGACACGCACTTAACCGGTTTTTTAAATCTAGCTGCCTCTATAGCTGGTGCCCGAATTACCATGAGCACGACATGTCTGTCTGGTATAAAGTCAAGAGCAAACCCATTTCAGGTATAAGGGACATACTAGTATCGAAATTACGGGCGAAAGTCTCACAGAACAGAGGTACTACCAGTGGAGTCTTACATTGAAAAGATTTAAATTAATAAGTATCTGTGAATCCCCAGGGTGGCGGCGAGCTGATCAACGAGGCGGTGCTGGCGCAGGAGTACGGCGCGGCCGCCGAGGACGTGGCGCGCGTCTGCCACGCGCATCCGGTTAGTACACACAACATCAGGAATAAAAAACAAAAAAAACATTGCTTTTCAACCCTAAGTCAAGCCATTAAAGTTGAAATTACGACAACAACTTTGTTGCTACTGTGAAATAGCTAATTACTTCTAGATGACACCAAAACTAAGTTATTAAGGCTAAACTCGAGCATCACATCACAAATTAAATATAGTTTTTTTGTCTGTAACGCTTTTTTCTAAAACCCCCAGCTTATGCAAAGAATTTATTTCATAAACTGCGATTTATGTTGGTTGAACTTGAAACACTTATCCCACCTCATATTTGTATCGATACTGCAAATTACAATAATTTGTTTCTTTCTATTTCCAGACATGCTCAGAGGCCCTCCGTGAAGCTAACTTGGCCGCGTACAGCGGCAAGCCTATCAACTTCTAATTTTAGTAACTTAATCGTGAAAATGTGTCGTCTATCCACAAGCCAGCAGGGTACTGTTAGTCGCATGGTGCCGCGTCTACTCTAAGGAATCTTGTATGAATCTGAATAATATGATTTATGATTTTAATTGTCAACAATCACAACTAAACCATTACTTTTCGGGAATCCTTATATAGTAATACACCTTTTCATCCCCACAATGTGTATTTCTACACATTTAACTTATTATGATTCGGTGTGCCGTTGTCATACATGTGGTATTTATTTTTAATAAATTTATTTTATATTTTTATTTTGTTAACCTTGTTAAGTTCATTCCGTTATGTCGAGTCAAACTAAAATCCTCCTGCATTTACGACGTGTAAATGTTTTGTATGTTGGTGTATTTATTTTGTTTTGTAAATAGTTATACAGAAATACAATTATATTACAAAAAAAATGTTTCCATGTAATTATCCAAACGAGTTATTCAAAGAAAATGGATTTAGATTCATAATAATTTTATTTGAATTGAATTACACATCATATTTAATATCATTAAATAGGTATTAGGAAAACAACAAGTTGAAAAGCCAACGTAAAAGTCTCAAAAATAATCTCTAATACTATGACTAGATGCGAAGTAGAACACAATGCTATTAGTAAGATTAGTATATCTGCTGCAAGTGTCACAACAATAAATTAATTCATAATATCTTATTATAAAAACAATGGACATCAATTAATATCAGTGCTGTTAAAACTTAAGATTGAAGAAATAACTAACAATTATTTCACAACAAATATCTTACATAATAATAATAACTTGTCAAAAT